>CAWVNO010000528.1:772468-838725 GCA_963930645.1 Salticus scenicus | reverse complement strand
TGGGTAGAAACTGTTGTGGTAAGTTACAAATCAACTCGTGTAAATGACAAGCTACAACTCAACTCTATCACTGTTTCAAAAAAAAAAAAAAAAGGAATTGTATTACCCGACTGTAGTATGCGATATTAAAATGGTTATATTGCTTACTCTTAAAACGCTTTCTAATTATTTATTTGTATGTTAGCTTTTCCCACGCAGCACACTTCCTTGAAACAAGGTTGGCTTTCAAGTGAATTTACCATGACAGAGCAAAGTTGCTAATTCAAGGATATCTCAGACCAACTTTAAGTTTGGAAAATTACACATGCCAAATCAAATCAAGCATATTACTGGCTTAAAATTTCCTTGACGTCAAGTAACGGTCTGCGCATGCTCTTCTTATTTGCATATAGTAGCCTTGCTGGAAGGGTTGTATCATATTGTTGTTATCTCGCGAAATACGACGCAAGTGCGGGTGACATTAAAGTGAAGGTAAATGATTTATTTTTATAATAATTTGTCTAAATAAAATAAAGCAAGCAGTAATGTTTCAATGTGTACACCATTTCCCAAAAGTTTAGACAATCAATAAAATTTGCATTAACATAAAAAGTAATAAGGTACAATTAAAATTTGTGAGATAAGCAACAAATAAAAACAGTTTTGTTGATATAAACATATGAATTATGATCAAATGTTTGAAATTATAAAATGTACATTAAATGATATAAAAATGTGCTACCCCAAAAGTATAGACACAATACAGCATTGCATGTTTTCTTTTACATTCTTGTTCACAAAATAAAATATTTTTATTGTCGTCTGCTTCTATAAATGCAGAATAATTTTTTCCCTTTAATTGAAATATCGTCTGCTATATAATTAGCATTATAATTTAATGAGTTCAATGTATTGTTTTGTTTGTGATTCGGAAAAGAGGTTTCCTGCGTATTCTGATAAAAAATGCCACGTTGTAAAGAAATTTCTAAAGATGAAATTATTAAGATTTTACAATTAAAAGAGCAAGGACAAAATCCTGTACAAATGTTGAGAATAACAAACAGATCCTTGAGCAGTATTTATAGAGTCAAAAGATCAGGTGGAACATGGAATACTCGAAAGCGAGTCCGAAACCAAAGAAAACAACGTTACGTGATGATAGAATGTTATTAAATAAGGCTTCAGTTGATAACTTATCTGTGCGTGCAATTGCATCAACTTCCAGAATTTCAAAAATCTTATCTCGTAAAATATATGAAAATGGAAAGCAATATACATGCGTAAATGACTTAAAAACTGCAATTGACAGAATGTGGTATGAAATATCTCCTTCTGTAATTCAATGCTTAATTAATTCTATGGAACAACGTGTATTTCATGTTATAAAGTGTCGTGGCAATACAGTTCAATATTAAAAGTAAGTTTTTAGTTACTTTTATAAATGTAAAGTCAAAAACACTTACAGGTGTCTATACTTTTGGAACAGCACATTTTTATATAATTAATGTACATTTTATAATTTCAAACCTTTGATCATAATTTATATGTGTATATCAGCAAAACTGTTTTTGTTTATTACCTATCCCACGAATTTTAATTGTATCTTATTACTTTTTATGTTAATGCGAATTTTATTGATTGTCTAAATTTTTGGGACACAGTGTATTTCGAGGAATCAAATATTACAGTTTTACTTTACTTTTACGTTAACAGATGCCATTTTATTAAATGTATTCCTTTAAGGGTGGTTTTTAATAGTTTACAAATAATTTTAACTCAACTTAATTATTCATAAGATAAAAAAAGGGGAGGGGGGAGAGAGAGAGAGATTCTGTTTAAAATAAGATAGAAAAACTTCGTGTGTCCGGCAGGTTCTGAATTAGAAATAATTGTTTAAATGTCAATTTATTGTTGGATTCTTAATACATTCTTGAATTTTAAATTAATTTCTTTCAGACATGCCCCCCCCCCCCCTTTCGGTAAGTAAGAAGGTAAACGTTTTTCTAATGCACAGGTGAGTTTTCCCCATAGGAACCTTCTTAAAAAAAAAAAGACTAAATTTTCTTTAGTAACGGAGAGAGGAAGGGAGGGGCAGAATCATGAATACGCAATTACCGGGACGTTACCCCTCGAAAATTCTCTCCCTTCTTACTCTATATAAATAAAACTCTACAGAATTATAAATTTGTAGTGTACTGAATGAAAATTTAATTTTACACTTCCCAACATTGTTGAATAGTTTTATCAATTCATTTTATTTGTGATTCTTCGCTCATTCCACTGTCCCATCCAGCTTTTGTTTGTATATATACAGAGTTCTGCTGCCCTTATTCCTTCCGCTACTATTTTAGTAAAAAAATCTGACATTTTCAATAGAATAAACATATTACAAAACATATGTAATCTATTGATAGTAAATATATGTAAATTTATAAATTGTAGCGGTGAAAAGTAGGGCAACGTCAACTCTGAATATGTTTGAATTGTCATAAAATTCTAATACATTATGAAGATTCAAAACAGAACTCTCCTATATATCACTTACTTTTTTTTTTGTAGCAGCAATAAAATAGCCTGATTTATATAACAGGGATGGAACGCTGGCTCAGAATTCATGCCGGTATTTGTTCAAGAAATTTCTATGCCTATAATATACAACTAGTTGATTTACGAAGTAGAAAATTTTATTTCATTGATAGTGGTGGGAATTCTGCACCCGTGTTCCATCCTGATATAATGGTCAACATTTAGTACGTTTTTGAATTGTGCTTTGATAAACTAAAACATAAACATACAGAAAGAAAATCAAACATATTTTTGAAACTTGCAACAATATAATACTTGTGGAAAAAAGTGTACACTTACGAATATATTATATATATTTAACAGAACAAAAAAAAAAAAAAAGTACAATATGAAGTACAATATGAAATGCGAACTTTTAGTATTTTTTATTTTTCAAAATGATGTTTTAGTTTTTAGAAATTTATAAATGTACGCTATTCATCCCTTTCTTTTTCTAGATTAAAGCGAAATGAAATGACGACCAAGAGTTGTGAACTATTTTCTTTCTCTGTATCAAGTCCGGTACATGAGATTAAAATTCTAAAAATATTGAGGGATTTCAATTTTATACATTTTATTGTGCTATTAAAATGTATTTTTAATTATAAAGTCTATGCAATGTCATTAATATGGAAATATAATTTTACCAAACTTAAATAACTTGAACTAATTAATTGCTAATTTCTTAACACCCAGAAATATTGAAACAGTAAAGTTGTTATGTAAAACTATTAATAACACTGCTCTGAAAAAAAAAAAAAAGAATTCTGATACCATTCTTTCTGATTTTTATGTAAAATGACCTCCTGAATATATGACTCCCATTCTGTCCAGTCACCGTTTTCTAGAAATACCATCCCCTCCCTCAATTTCTTTCCCTCTTCAATAATTTTATGACTATGAATTTGATTTGAAGAATGAAAAATAATTAATTGAACACCTAAAAACAAAATATATATATGTAAAGTTTAAAAAATAACATTAATAATAGATTTTATAATGCATAATTTCATTGGTGTGTGTGTGTGTGTGGAGGGGGGGGGGTTACCAATGAAATTATGCATTATGTATCACATTTATAGCCATAAAATCACCGAAAAACGATAAAAATAGGGGGCCATTCCTAAACATCGGTGGGTGATAGGGTAAAATGGGCGTCATATTCGGATTCAGGAGGTCATTTTACATAAGAATATGTTGAAATGGTGTTAAAGGCAATTTTCATGCCAAGCAATGTAATCTTTAGATAATATTGTATCATCTTAAATTCTCATTTAAAATTACTAATTTTATATTAAGGATACAAGTAAAAGCGTGCGTGCTGGTTTTTTAAGGAAGAAAAGATGACCTTAATGCAGTTTTTACTTCAAACAAAAGGAAATTTTTTCTTTAAGTTGACGTTAAAACCTATTCAAAGTGCAAAAATTACCTTGGATTGAGATATTGGCAAGAAAAGGGACATAGTAAGACAAAAATAACAAAATTGAGTTCCTTTAACTGAAAAATGTGTATGAGGTACCCCAATGGGCACGAAAAGCATCATATCTTTATCTCGCAATTTACCCACATGAGATACATTTATGTCAGTTTTATTGTAGGCGAATCAATGCTTTATTCTTATCCTTAGGCTGATTTTTCGATGCAACTTCTCCGATGTGCGATGTAATGTAATCCTGAGCAAATACAAATAATCTGATAGCCATTTTCTCTATGCAGGGCTCTCAGCAGTCACTATTTTGATTACCACATTTTTTTTTTTTAAGTAATTATTATTAATCATTTGTATTAGGGGGACCGGAAAATAATGTCGTTTTGAATTAAAATACTGACATCGGAAATTTATCCTGGATAAAATTTAAGATATTCTTAGGTAACTTATAAGATGGTTATTTGTAAAGTATCATGTAAACACTGTTAAACAAAAATTTCCAGTTTCATTTTATTAATTCAAAACGACATAACTTTCCGGTACCCGTAATAGTATATATATCTTCGCATAGATTGCCTTATAGAAAAAAGGTATTCAAAATAGTGATTGCTGAGAACCCTGCTGTATGCTTCATTCATAGAAACTACGATTAGAATATCAACTAAAAGAGTAAAACATGAATTACAAAAAAAAAAAAAAAAAAAAAAAAGGATAGTAATTAACAAACTAGTAAAGGTATGAATCCAGTAAAAGTTATTATAAATACTAGCTAATTTGTCTTATAACTCCTGAAAAAATACAATATATACTACATATAATCCTTTTGATAATAAAAGGATATATTCAGTGATTTTGTTTCTGTTCCTCGGCTTTCACTATGTTTTAAAATCACAAACTGGTGTGCAACCAATATTTAAATTTTAAAACTTCTTCACAGACTATAAATTTTAAGCCAGCACAACCGGTTTCGAAAGAATGTAGCCTTTCTTCATCAGGTGCAAAAAAACACGTGCTACTGCTTTCGAGGCAAAAGCAACGGTTATTCTGGCTTAAAATTTATGGTGTGTGAAGAGGTTTTAAAATTTAAATATGTTTTAAAATATTATTTTTATATTATATAGATATTTCTCGGCTTTTACTATTAATATATATATATATATATAATAAAGATGATCTATTAAGCATAGTCGAAGCCAAGCAACAGATACAACCCAGACAGCACAGAGAACTTGCATTAAGCTATCGTCAACATTGACAACTCAAGTCAAGAAACTTGCATTGAGCTTGACATCTCAAGCCTGTAAGTTTAATGCAAGTCAAGATCAAGAATCCTAGTTTACACTTGTCCCACTTGCTTTAGACTTGATAGTTCAATCATGAATCAAGTAATATGTATCAAGCATGAACTAAGTTTGCCACAGCTCATACGAATCAAGTAATACACATCAAGTATGAATTATACTTGCTGCACAAAGTATGAATTATACTTGCTGCATCAAATATGAATTATACTTGATGCTGAAAAAGTTAATCAAATTTTACTTGCCAAGCATGTTTTTAACATGATACAGTCGGCAGCAAAAGTGTCCGAGCACTAGCAAAAATTCCTATGTAAAAAAAAAAAAAAAAAAAAAAAAAAATTCACTTAATACTGTTTTGTTAAATAAATTCTTGTCGAATCATGTTCATAGACAGACTAAGAACAGAACTCAACAAGGATTTATTTAACAAAACTGTATTAAGTGTCATTTTTTTTACATAGGAATTTTTGGTAGTGCTCGGACACTTTTACAGCCGACTGTACATCAAACGCAAAGGAACTTTCTACTTATCGTCGCCGGAAGCCAGCTGCGGAGAAATAATTCTCTTCTCTACTCTACAGCATACATGAAGCAAATATTGTTTATCAAGCATGCTTTTAATGGCATGCATTCCTCGCTGACAGCTAAAGCTCATGTTATTCTATACAGAAATTTATTTACAGAATGACTCATAACCTAATGTATTTATTTAAATTCGATTTTTCACTTTTGGGAAAAACACAACCGTTAAATACATTCTCGTTTTCCAAAAATTTATCTTTTAAATTTCAATAACTCCTCGTACAGAAAAAAGAAGCGAAAAATGCAGTTGCTTAATTTTTCGTATTTTTAAAATCAAAAATAAATACTTTATGAAACTACTTTTAGAAAACATATACAAATTTAAATATTGTGAATTTTTCCACTATTAAAATGGATTAAAAAAAAAAAAAAAATGCATAAAGTAATGATTAATTCTAAAAATAAATTTCCCCATAAAATATGGGTTTTGGCTGTCGGAGAAGAAAGATAGTTATTCGACGCTCTTAACCTGATGTAGATAACTTAATACATTCTTATTTCTGGGACGATCAATCACATTTTATGAAGATTTTTGGTGAGTTATCCAAATTAATTTTTACAAGAACAGAAAATGATTTTGTCCAGAATTTGAACTTGGGCACTTATGTTAACTTCCAACCCTCTTTCAACTCAGTTCTAGGATGATAACTCACATGGCTCGTTCATGTGAAAGTTAAAAATTTTCAATTTATCTGTTCTGGGAATATGAACTCAGTCTTAGAAGAAAATTATTTATTTTAACTCCATAGCTGTTTGATGGCAATTAGGTATTTAGGATAATAATTTCCACCATTTATACAATAATTTTTTGGTGTATTGAATAAATAAATTTTTACAGGAGCGAAAAGTGAGACAGCGTTAGGACGTTAACTAAGAGGATCTAGGTCTGAACTTGGCCTAATCCCTTTTCGTTGTTGTAAAACATCGACCAATATATTAAAAATTTATTGCATAAATGATCAAAGTTATTTTTCTAATTACACTGCTCGGCAGGAAAATTGCCTCTGGCACCATTTCAGCATATTCTTATGCAAAATGACCTCCTGAATAAGAATAAGACGCCCATTTTGCCCTATCACCCACAATTTTTTAGGAATGGACCCCTATTTTTATGATTTTTGGTGATTTTGTGGCTATAAATTTGATTTTTAGGAGGTGGGAGCATTATTTTAACCGTTAAATATCTTCTGAGGGGCTACAGAGTTGGAAAATTCTAAATCATGGACATTTGCGACAAGGGTTTTTTTTTTTTTGGGGGGGGGGGGGATTTGCCACTGAAATTATGTATTACATATCTTATATTTTTTTAATCTGTTATTAATGTTATTTTTTAAACTTTATATATTTTTCGTTTTTAGGTGTTAAATTAATTCTTTTTCATTCTTCAAATCAAATTCATGGTCATAAAATTATCAAACAGGGAAAGAAATTGAGGGGGGAGTCATGTATTTAGAAAACTGTGGGTGATTGGGCAAAATGGGGGTCATATTCGGATTCAGGAGGTCATTTTACATAAGAATCAGCAAAAATGGTATCAGATCTCGATTTTTTTTTTTTTTTTTCAGAGCAGTGTTATTTATTACTATCCAGTAATTATGGAATCAAAATTAAATGAATTTCTATCATGGTACTGTGTTTGTATTGGCAGAACAAATGTAGAAAAATAAATAAGTAAATAAAATCAACTGTCTTATCAGCAAATCATGCAGGTCAGTTCTCATTCACGCATGGATGCATTCACGATTCTTCAGTTGGTACAGCGTTTGAATCGTTAATGCAAAAGTCTTAGATTCAAATCCGGACCTAGACGCCATTCATTCTCGTAAATTTTAATTAGATAAATCCATTAAAAACCTATTGCATAAATTGTCGAAGTTATCATAGTAGTTGGACTGGCCTGGCAACATAAATTTAAGTTGAACTTCTAGATTAAAGTTTTTAACGTCACTCACTGATGTTAACATAATTACTTTTCATATTTTATATACCTAATAATATAAATTTTATGAATTAGTAGCCAAATTAAACCTAAAAGTTGCATGTGTCTAATATATATATATATATATATATATTTTAATAATGAAAAGAGAGTGATTGGACAGAGCAGTTCATGGAGGGATGGGACATGTAAGAAAAGGAAGAAGAATGAAGATTCTGATACTCCATAAACAGAGAATATCAATAGGCAAATTTATGAATAGATGGAAGAGAAAATGCAACGAAACAAATTCAAAATCATGGAAAATTACTGGTGTGGCACTCACACGAGTTTTGTCTACCTTTTTAACTTTTAAAAATACTTTATTTACCATATATGTATGAGGAATTAATTTTCATTCCTGAGCAGTTTTCCTGGATATGGTAAAACATAGAAAAGAAATTACATTCATCAATTACAGTTAGGATTTCTTGGTAATATTTGTTCTTGAGATATGCTGATAACACACGCAGACTGGCCACTAAAAACCTTGTTAATGTTCAGGGAACCACAAAACATGTAAATATAACAAAAACTTAATTTTGAATATTTGAACTAAAAACAATACTTTCTCTGCTAGAAGTAAAAAAAAAATGATGACCTAATCGAGCATTTGAAAATTTTATTTAAGTGGTACATTATATTCTAATCAGGCCCTGACTAATGGCAGGGCATACGGGGCAAATGCCCTTTCCCTCCCTTCTGGAAGGGGGCCCCCCTACAGGCATATGCAGAAATTCTGCAACCTAAAGAGCTCTTATGCCACTGGAAGGGGGCCCCCCAGAATAGGCTCGCCCCGGGGCTCCAGGTAGTCTAAGTCGGGCCCTGATTCTAATGTTGGATAAAGTAGATGTTATTAATAATTAATTAATCTTACATACATAGTGACCCACTGTTTTTGTCATTTTTCATAGTATGCCTGTATATGATGTACTTATTTTAACTTTATAAACCTGCCATAAGGGAAGGATGGGAAAATTTTGTCTATGTTAATTGGCTTATGAAATAATAATTATCATCAAATTTATATTTTTAAAATATGTTAAAGTGTTTCAATTTGTTTCACGGAAACTTATAGTGTTGTACCAGTAAAAGTAAATTCGTAAAATTATGTTTGTCAAAAGTCCCTCATCTGTCCGTACTCTCCCCTATATATATATGGGATTTGTTGTGTTACTTTATTGATTCATATGTTTTGCAGGCTGTTGATTAGTGGATCTGGTTTCTTTACATTAGTGTATTTTATCCACTAATAAATTTTTTTAAATCTTATTGGTCATTGGTGTTTCAGTGACCTTGTATCTGTTGCTTGGCTTCTACTATGCTTAATAGATCATCTTTATTATATATATATATATATATATATATATATATATATTAATAGTAAAAGCCGAGAAATATCTATACAATATAAAAATAATATTTTAAAACATATTTAAATTTCAAAACCTCTTCACACACCATAAATTTTAAGCCAGAATAACCGTTGCTTTTGCCTCCAAAGCAGTAGCACGTGTTTTTTTGCACCTGATGAAGAAAGGCTACATTCTTTCGAAACCGGTTGTGCTGGCTTAAAATTCATAGTGTGTGAAGAAGTTTTAAAATTTAAATATTGGTTGCACACCAGTTTGTGATTTTAAAACATAGTGAAAGCCGAGGAACAGAAACAAAATCACTGAATATATCCTTTTATTATCAAAAGGATTATATGTAGTATATATTGTATTTTTTCAGGAGTTATAAGACAAATTAGCTAGTATTTATAATAAATTTTACTGGATTCATACCTTTACTAGTTTTTTAATTACTATCCTTTTTTTTTTTTTTTTTTTCTTGTAATTCATGTTTTACTCTTTTAGTTGATATTCTAATCGTAGTTTCTATGAATGAAGCATACAGCAGGGTTCTCAGCAATCACTATTTTGAATACCTTTTTTCTATAAGGCAATCTATGCGAAGATATATATACTATTACGGGTACCGGAAAGTTATGTCGTTTTGAATTAATAAAATGAAACCGGAAATTTTTGTTTAACAGTGTTTACATGATACTTTACAAATAACCATCTTATAAGTTACCTAAGATTATCTTAAATTTTATCCAGGATAAATTTCCGATGTCAGTATTTTAATTCAAAACGACATTATTTTCCGGTCAGCCTAATACAAATGATTAATAATAATTACTTAAAAAAAAAAAAAAAAAAAAAAAAAAAGTGGTAATCAAAATAGTGACTGCTGAGAACCCTGCATAGGGAAAATGGCTATCAGATTATTTGTATTTGCTCAGGATTACATTACATCGCACATCGGAGAAGTTGCATCGAAAAATCAGCCTAAGGATAAGAATAAAGCATTGATTAGCCTACAATAAAACTGACATAAATGTATCTCATGTGGGTAAATTGCGAGATAAAGATATGATGCTTTTCGTGCCCATTGGGGTACCTCATACACATTTTTCAGTTAAAGGAACTCAATTTTGTTATTTTTGTCTTACTATGTCCCTTTTCTTGCCAATATCTCAATCCAAGGTAATTTTTGCACTTTGAATAGGTTTTAACGTCAACTTAAAGAAAAAATTTCCTTTTGTTTCAAGTAAAAACTGCATTAAGGTCATCTTTTCTTCCTTAAAAAATTAACACGCACGCTTTTACTTGTATCCTTAATATAAAATCAGTAATTTTAAATGAGAATTTAAGATGATACAATATTATCTAAAGATTACATTGCTTGGCATGAAAATTGCCTTTAACACCATTTCAACATATTCTTATGTAAAATGACCTCCTGAATCCGAATAGGACGCCCATTTTACCCTATCACCCACCGATGTTTAGGAATGGCCCCCTATTTTTATCGTTTTTCGGTGATTTTATGGCTATAAATGTGATACATAATGCATAATTTCATTGGTAACCCCCCCCCCACCACCACCAATGAAATTATGCATTATGTATCACATTTTTTTTTTTTTTTTTTTTTAAATCTATTATTAATGTTATTTTTTTAACTTTACATATATATTTTTTGTTTTTAGGTGTTCAATTAATTATTTTTCATTCTTTAAATCAAATTCATGGTCATAAAATTATTGAAGAGGGAAAGAAATTGAGGGAGGGGATGGTATTTCTAGAAAACGGTGACTGGACAGAATGGGAGTCATATTCGGATTCAGGAGGTCATTTTACATAAAAATCAGAAAGAATGGTATCAGAATTCTTTTTTTTTTTTTTTTTTTTTCAGAGCAGTGTTATTAATAGTTTTACATAACAACTTTACTGTTTCAATATTTCAGGGTGTTAAGAAATTAGCAATTAATTAGTTCAAGTTATTTAAGTTTGTGTAAAATTATATTTCCATATTAATGACATTGCATAGACTTTATAATTAAAAATACATTTTAATAGCACAATAAAATGTATAAAATTGAAATCCCTCAGTATTTTTAGAATTTTAATCTCATGTACCGGACTTGATACAGAGAAAGAAAATAGTTCACAACTCTTGGTCGTCATTTCATTTCGCTTTAATCTAGAAAAAGAAAGGGATGAATAGCGTACATTTATAAATTTCTAAAAACTAAAACACCATTTTGAAAAATAAAAAATACTTAAAGTTCGCATTTCATATTGTACTTCATATTGTACTTTTTTTTTTTTTTTTTCTGTTAAATATATATAATATATTCGTAAGTGTACACTTTTTTCCACAAGTATTATATTGTTGCAAGTTTCAAAAATATGTTTGATTTTCTTTCTGTATGTTTATGTTTTAGTTTATCAAAGCACAATTCAAAAACGTACTAAATGTTGACCATTATATCAGGGATGGAACACGGGTGCAGAATTCCTACCACTATCAATGAAATAAAATTTTCTACTTCGTAAATCAACTATATTATAGGCATAGAAATTTCTTGAACAAATACCGGCATGAATTCTGAGCCAGCGTTCCATCCCTGCTATATAAATCAGGCTATTTTATTGGTGCTAAAAAAAAAAAAAGTAAGTGATATATAGGAGAGTTCTGTTCTGAATCTTCATAATGTATTAGAATTTTATGACAATTCAAACATATTCAGAGTTGACGTTGCCCTACTTTTCACCACTACAATTTATAAATTTACATATATTTACTATCAATAGATTGCATATCTTTTGTAATATGTTTATTCTATTGAAAATGTCAGATTTTTTTACTAAAATAGTAGCGGAAGGAGTAAGGGCAGCAGAACTCTGTATATATACAAACAAAAGCTGGATGGGACAGTGGAATGAGCGAAGAATCACAAATAAAATGAATTGATAAAAAATATTCAACAATGTTGGGAAGTGTAAAATTAAATTTTCATTCAGTACACTACAAAAGTTATAATTCTGTAGAGTTTTATTTATATAGAGTAAGAAGAGAGAGAATTTTCGAGGGGTAACGTCCCGGTAATTGCGTATTCACGATTCATGATTCTGCCCCTCCCTTCTTCTCTCCGTTACTAAAGAAAATTTAGTCTTTTTTTTTAATTCAAAAAGGTTTCTATGGGGAAAACTCACCTGTGCATCAGAAAAACGTTTACCTTCTTACTTACCGAAAGGGGGGGGGGCATGCCTGAAAGAAATTAATTTAAAATTAAAGAATGTATTAAGGATCCAACAATAAATTGACATTTAAACAATTATTTCTAATTCAGAACCTGCCGGACACACGAAGATTTTTCTCTCTTATTTTAAACAGAATCTCTCTCTCCCCCCTCCCCTTTTTTTATCTTATGAATAATTAAGTTGAGTTAAAATTATTTGTAAACTATTAAAAACCACCCTAAAAGGAATACATTTAATAAAATGGCATCTGTTAACGTAAAAGTAAAGTAAAACTGTAATATTTGATTCCTCGAAATACACTATACACTGTGTCCCAAAAATTTAGACAATCAATAAAATTCGCATTAACATAAAAAGTAATAAGATACAATTAAAATTCGTGGGATAGGTAATAAACAAAAACAGTTTTGCTGATATACACATATAAATTATGATCAAAGGCTTGAAATTATAAAATGTACATTAATTATATAAAAATGTGCTGTTCCAAAAGTATAGACACCTGTAAGTGTTTTCGGCTTTACATTTATAAAAGTAACTAAAAACTTACTTTTAATATTGAACTGTATTGCCACGACACTTTATAACATGAAATACACGTTGTTCCATAGAATTAATTAAGCATTGAATTACAGAAGGAGATATTTCATACCACATTCTGTCAATTGCAGTTTTTAAGTCATTTACGCATGTATATTGCTTTCCATTTTCATATACTTTACGAGATAAGATTTTTGAAATTCTGGAAGTTGATGCAATTGCACGCACAGATAAATTATCAACTGAAGCTTTATTTAATAACATTCTATCATCACGTAACGTGGTTTTCTTTGGTTTCCGACTCGCTTTCGAGTATTCCATGTTCCACCTGATCTTTTGACTCTATAAATACTGCTCAAGGATCTGTTTGTTCTTCTCAATATTTGTACAGGATTTTGTCCTTGCGCTTTTAATTGTAAAATCTTAATAATTTCATCTTTAGAAATTTCTTTACAACGTGGCATTTTTTATCAGAATACGCAGGAAACCTCTTTTCCGAATCACAAACAAAACAATACATTGAACTCATTAAATTATAATGCTAATTATATAGCAGACGATATTTCAATTAAAGGGAAAAAATTATTCTGCCTTTATAGAAGCAGACGACAATAAAAATATTTTATTTTGTGAACAAGAATGTAAAAGAAAACATGCAATGCTGTATTGTGTCTATACTTTTGTGGTAGCACATTTTTATATCATTTAATATACATTTTATAATTTCAAACATTTGATCATAATTCATATGTTTATATCAGCAAAACTGTTTTTATTTGTTGCTTATCTCACAAATTTTAATTGTACCTTATTACTTTTTATGTTAATGCAAATTTTATTGATTGTCTAAACTTTTGGGAAATGGTGTACACATTGAAACGTTACTGCTTGCTTTATTTTATTTAGACAAATTATTATAAAAATAAATCATTTACCTTCACTTTAATGTCACCCGCACTTGCGTCGTATTTCGCGAGATGACAACAATATGATACAACCCTTCCAGCAAGGCTACTATATGCAAATAAGAAGAGCATGCGCAGACCGTTACTTGACGTCAAGGAAATTTTAAGCCAGTAATATGCTTGATTTGGCATGTGTAATTTTCCAAACTTGAAGTTGGTCTGAGATATCCTTGAATTAGCAACTTTGCTCTGTCATGGTAAATTCACTTGAAAGCCAACCTTGTTTCAAGGAAGTGTGCTGTGTGGGAAGGTCACTGAAACACCAATGACCAATAAGATTTTAAAAAAATTTATTAGTGGATGAAATATACTAATGTAAAGAAACTAGATCCACTAATCAACAGCCTGCAAAACATATGAATCAATAAAGTAACACAACAAATCCCATATATATATAGGGGAGAGTAGGGACAGATGAGAGACTTTTGACAAACATAATTTTAGAAATTTACTTTTACTGGTACAACACTGTAAGTTTCCGTGAAACAAATTGAAACACTTTAACATATTTTAAAAATATAAATTTGATGGTAATTATTATTTCATAAGCCAATTAACATAGTCAAAATTTTCCACTCCCTCCCTTATGGCAGGTTTCTAAAGTTAAAATAAGTACATCATATACAGGCATACTATGAAAAATGAAAAAAACAGTGGGTCACTATGTATGTAAGATTAATTAATTATTAATAACATATATTTTATCCAACATTAGAATATAATGTACCACTTAAATAAAATTTTCAAATGCTCGATTAGGTCATCATTTTTTTTTTTTTTTACTTCTAGCAGAGAAAGTATTGTTTTTAGTTCAAATATTCAAAATTAAGTTTTTGTTATATTTACATGTTTTGTGGTTCCCTGAACATGAACAAGGTTTTTAGTGGCCAGTCTGCGTGTGTTATCAGCATATCTCAAGAACAAATATTACCAAGAAATCCTAACTGTAATTGATGAATGTAATTTCTTTTCTATGTTTTACCATATCCAGGAAAACTGCTCAGGAATGAAAATTAATTCCTCATACATATATGGTACATAAAGTATTTTTAAAAGTTAAAAAGGTAGACAAAACTCGTGTGAGTGCCACACCAGTAATTTTCCATGATTTTGAATTTGTTTCGTTGCATTTTCTCTTCCATCTATTCATAAATTTGCCTATTGATATTCTCTGTTTATGGAGTATCAGAATCTTCATTCTTCTTCCTTTTCTTACATGTCCCATCCCTCCATGAACTGCTCTGTCCCATCACTCTCTTTTCATTATTAAAAATATATATATATATATATTAGACACATGCAACTTTTAGGTTTAATTTGGCTACTAATTCATAAAATTTATATTATTAGGTATATAAAATATGAAAAGTAATTATGTTAACATCAGTGAGTGACGTTAAAAACTTTAATCTAGAAGTTCAACTTAAATTTATGTTGCCAGTCCAACTACTATGATAACTTCGACAATTTATGCAATAGGTTTTTAATGGATTTATCTAATTAAAATTTACGAGAACGAATAGCGTCTAGGTCCGGATTTGAATCTAAGACTTTTGCATTAACGATTCAAACGCTGTACCAACTGAAGAATCGTGAATGCATCCATGCGTGAATGAGAACTGACCTGCATGATTTGCTGATAAGACAGTTGATTTTATTTACTTATTTATTTTTCTACATTTGTTCTGCCTATACAAACACAGTACCATGATAGAAATTCATTTAATTTTAATTCCATAATTACTGGATAGTAATAAATAACACTGCTCTGAAAAAAAAAAAAAAAAATCGAGATCTGATACCATTTTTGCTGATTCTTATGTAAAATGACCTCCTGAATCCGAATATGACCCCCATTTTGCCCAATCACCCACAGTTTTCTAAATACATGACTCCCCCCTCAATTTCTTTCTCTGTTCGATAATTTTATGACTATGAATTTGATTTGAAGAATAAAAAAGAATTTAACACCTAAAAACGAAAAATATATTAAGTTTAAAAAATAACATTAATAACAGATTTAAAAAAATATAAGAAAAATATAAGATATGTAATACATAATTTCAGTGGCAAATCCCCCCCCCCCCCAAAAAAAAAAAAAAAAAAAAAAAATATCCCTTGTCGCAAATGTCCATGTTTTAGAATTTTCCAACTCTGTAGCCCCTCACAAGATATTTAACGGTTAAAATAATGCTCCCACCTCCTAAAAATCAAATTTATAGCCACAAAATCACCAAAAACCATAAAAATAGGGGTCCATTCCTAAAAAATTGTGGGTCATAGGGCAAAATGGGCGTCTTATTCGGATTCAGGAGGTCATTTTACATAATATGCTGAAATGGTGCCTGAGGCAATTTTCCTGCCGAGCAGTGTAATTAGAAAAATAACTTTGATCATTTATGCAATAAATTTTTAATATATTGGTCGATGTTTTACAACAACGAAAAGGGATTAGGCCAAGTTCAGACCTAGATCCTCTGAGTTAACGTCCTAACGCTGTCTCCCTTTTCGCTCCTGTAAAAATTTATTTGTTCAATACACCAAAAAATTATTGTATAAATGGTGGAAATTATTATCCTAAATATCTAATTGCCATCAAACAGCTATGGAGTTAAAATAAATAATTTTCTTCTAAGACTGAGTTCATATTCCCAGAACAGATAAATTGAAAATTTTTAACTTTCACATGAACGAGCCATGTGAGAACTGAGATCATCCTAGAACTGAGTTGAAAGAGGGTTGGAAGTTAACATGAGTGCCCAAGTTCAAATTCTGGACAAAATCATTTTCTGTTCTTGTAAAAATTAACTTGGATAACTCACCAAAAATCTACATAAAATGTGATTGATCGTCGCAGAAATAAGAATGTATTAAGTTATCGACATCAAGTTAAGAGCGTAGAATAACTATCTCCTCCGACAGCCAAAACCCATATTATTCTATGGGGAAATTTATTTTAATTATAGAATTATTAATTATAGAATTAATCATTACCTTATGTTTTTTTTTTTTTTTTTTTAATCCATTTTCATACTGGGAAAATTCACAATATTTAAATTTGTATATGTTTTATAAAAGTAGTTTCATAAAGTTTTTATTTTTTACTTTAAAAATACGAAAAATTAAACAATTGCATTTTTCGCTTCTTTTTTCTCTACGAGGAGTTATTGAAATTTAAAAGATAAATTTTTGGAAAACGAGAACGTATTTAACGGTTGTGGTTTTTCCAAAAGTGAAAAAGGAATTTAAATAAATACATTAGGTTATGAGTCATTCTGTAAATAAATTTCTGTGTAGAATAACACGAGCTTTAGCTGTCGGCGAAGAATGCATGCCATTAAAAGCATGCTTGATAAACAATATTTGCTTCATGTATGCTGTAGAGTAGAGAAGAGAATTTTTTCTCCGCAGCTGGCTTCCGGCGACGATAAGTAGAAAGTTCCTTTGCGTTTGATGTACAGTCGGCTGTAAAAGTGTCCGAGCACTACCAAAAATTCCTATGTAAAAAAATGACACTTAATACAGTTTTGTTAAATAAATCCTTGTTGAGTTCTGTTCTTAGTCAGTCTATGAACATGATTCGACAAGAATTTATTTAACAAAACAGTATTAAGTGATTTTTTTTTTTTTTTTTACATAGGAATTTTTGCTAGTGCTCGGACACTTTTGCTGCCGACTGTATCATGTTAAAAACATGCTTAGCAAGTAAAATTTGATTCACGTTTGCTGCATCAAGTATAATTCATATTTGATGCAGCAAGTATAATTCATACTTGGTGCAGCAAGTATAATTCATACTTGATGTGTATTACTTGATTCGTATGAGCTGTGGCAAACTTTGTGCATGCTTGATACATATTACTTGATTCATCTTTGAACTATCAAGTCAAAAGCAAGTTGGACAAGTGTAAACTAGGATTCTTGATCTTGACTTGCATTAAACTTACAGGCTTGAGATGTCAAGCTCAATGCAAGTTTCTTGACTTGAGTTGTCAATGTTGACGATAGCTTAATGCAAGTTCTCTGTGTTGTCTGGGTAAAGCCTAGTATAAATGCAATTGCAGAACTTTCCTATTCCAATTCTTTATGTATCTGAATAGTTTTCTGTGGCCCAGTATATCGCATTGCCCCTAGAAGATTTGTGTGTGTGTGTGTGCATAAGTATATGTCGATTCCATTTTGATTTCTGTAGTATAAAAGTATTTGAATATGATTTATGAAAATGCATCTCTTTTTTAAGGCAATGCATTCCTGTTTTGTGCATTTCCGTATACAATACATAGTCATGCATCCGTATACATCCATAGTCATACTACGGATACCATTTTCAAAAGTATTCACGTGAAAGTGAAATTAAATAAATATATCAATAAGAAGAAAATCAAAGTGTTTACGGACGTTAGAGTGTGGACGGATGGACAGATAGACTGACAAGCGACAAATCGAAATCATAAAGAATTTTAAACTTTGTCGGAAAGTGTTAATAAATCTTTATGAGACTTATTTTCTTTTTATAATTAATTTTCTTTTCTATTTTTTTTTTTTTTTTTATATATAATCATTTGAAAAGGTCTTATATTTTTAACTTAAAAAATAGCTCAAGAAATAAATTCTAAATCACGGGAAAAAAAAAAAAAAAAAAAAACTATTTTTACTAAAACGCATATTTTTTTATTTTTTTAAAATGACGAAGTTATTTGCAAAATTAAAAGGGAAAAAAAAGGGGGGGGGTAATGTTTCTGATTTTTTTACTCAGGAAATTATTTTACAGACAAATTTTTACTCGCCGCTTTTTCAAATTAGCCCAATTCTTAGCCATATCAGTTAAGGTTTAATTGTCTACGAAATCTTTTTCTGTAGAGAGAAGAATTAATTTATTTAGTCGCTCATTTGATTAAGTTGTGCGTAAACAACTTTTAATAATTTTTATTTTTCTAAATATCCTCTCATTGCTCACGGTAACTGGAGCCGTGAGCAATAAATAGCATAATTGATTTGTAAATGACAACAAAAGTGTTCAAACTGCGTTCAGAATAGTTTAAAACATATAAAACTGACAAAAATCGTATGCAGAAAATTTTTACAAATCAATAGGAGAAAGCGGACAGATATTTTCCAAATGTTAAAAAATAACAAAGATGGAGTGCAAGTTTTACTCGCTGAACTGTCATTTTAAGTATGATACGATACATATATATTTTAATGGGTAGATGTGTGTATGTGTGTGTGTGTGGGGGGGGTAATAAAGCAACGGCAACAGAAAGTTTCTCCCACGAAAATTTAATTTTCTGAAATTACTACAAAGCAAATTGTCTTTTCATCAAAAAATTAAGCGCATTCTTTTTCATTTTTAGTACGATGAGGTTGTACTACTTCTTTTAGACAACATCATTGTGATTTTTTATCTATCGCCTTGAATGATCGTGCAAACACTTTTGTTTCTATCTAAATATATAAAGCAGACATTTTATCACTGTGACTGTGCAAGATTTTAGTCCGGATTATTAAATTTTATCATATTTGGTACGCTTATTAATCAGGACAAAATCTAGCTAACACCGTATTTTTTAGTCCAATCGGATAATTGATTCAAAAGATGGTAAATAAAAACCTGTTTTTAACTTCTAAATTATGTATTATGAACAAATTGATGCCAAAAATAAATAAACAAATTTCTTTATACGTTGGGAAAAAAAAAGAATTAACGTGCAAACATATTTTTTAAATAAGTAAAATACAATTGAGAAAAATCGTGCTAAAGAAATGGGAGAGCTTCAAAATAGAACCCCTTGGTGAAATCTGAAATTTGGCATCAAAGTAGCTCGGACATTTCTCGCCAAGATCTTTACTTACGAAATTGCGATAGCGATTTTAATTCATCACTAAAATGACAACAAAAAATTAAATACCACCAAAGGAGTTCCTATGCAAAAGCTATACCAAAGACATCTTAAGAAATGAATATCGTAACCGATACTAGAAAATGAAATACAGTTACTGCATGCTTTTACATGCAAGAATAGACTAAATAAAATTCTTTTTTATAGAGAACTTTGAATCTATTACTTCGAAAATAAAAAAAGGCTTAGTTTTTTTTTTTTTTTTTTTTTTTTTTTCCCTGCTATTAGATACATTTTTAATATCATGGATAGAAAGAAAACGCCCGGAACCACTTAGTATGTGGATTTTAAAAAGATAGCTTGGTGGAAAAAAACTTTAATTATCAGTTCACTTTAATCATTAATGTTCTCACGTTCTCAGTTATGTTAAAAAAAAAAAAAAAAATTGCATTTTCAGGAATTGGGAAGAAAAAGATATTGTCTCAAAAACAGTAATTGTTTCAAGACATTCTCTTTTCGATTTAGTTAAAAATCAAAATCTGATTATATAAAACGTATTTTAACAAAGAGATTTATGCAAGATACGTTAAAAAGCCTTTTCGAAAAAATAAACATTTGTAAACTAGTACATTTTGCCCTTGCAAAACTATAAAAAATGTAACATCCCACAAGAATGAGGTATGTTTGATAGTAAGTCAGATTGACTATACGAAAGACCTAGAAGTACGGTGATCTGTCCGCGGGGGTCTTTTTAACGAGTCTTAGTTCGCATTTACACAATTTTAAGAGAAAACCACGGAAAACTCCGAACGGCTATGCCGACAAGCGCAAACAAGGTTGGAAATATGTTTCGGATACTAGGCGAGGCCTTACAAAAATGAATATGTATTCTGTAATATGTTATTTAAAATATAACTTTCATCGTTTTCTTTTTCAGCATAGTAATAAAAAGAACCAGGAAAATATTTTACGATGATGTTAAAGAGCATCCAATAAATAATACCTGCAGCAAATATTGATTTATATGTTCATAAAATGTATTTTTAAGTGTCAACAATTTTTAATTTCTTCTGACTGTAGATAGGGGAGGGATTGAATTGGTTCTGTTCCATATTTTGGCTTTATCAGACGCTAGACCCAGTCGGTCGTTATTCAAAAAGTCTGTGACCTGTGACTAAATGAAAAAAGCGATTTGTTTGATGACTGAATACTTTTTCAACGAATCTTTTTTTGGTTTAAAATTTTTTATCTGAAATAAAACGTTAAGATTAACAAATAAATCGGGTTATCAGTCATTTAGTCGATAGGACTGTTTTAAATGAAATTCAGAGCCGAAATAAAAGAGTTTGTCCGACCTCAAAATAAAGGCGACGTGAAAAAGTATCAGTCAGATTGTTTTTTAACAGAACGACTAGAGTAACTTTTACTGAGCTTTGGAGCTTGGAGCTATGTAGTACATAAAAGATTTATCAGAAGACAAAGTACTCTTTTAGTCAGCGTTTTTTTTGTCTGAAAATTCTTGTGATAATATAGGTCATCTATAAAAAAATATAATAATAATAATAATAATGGAATTATTTGTCAATAGGCCGATATGCTTCTACTGAGCTTTAGAGACAAAGTCCTAAAGAGGTTTTTCGGACGACCAAATACCGACTAAGAAAAAGTTGGCTTTTTTATTTGGAAATTTCGTGATAAACAAGGGCCATCTCGGAATTTTTTTTCTTTCCCAGAGCATAAAAACAATCTGATTACAATTTAATAGGGCTATCAATCAATACACCGACTGGCATACTTTAATTGAATTTTTGAGATGAAAATAAAACAAATTAATCGGGTTATCTGTCAATATGCCAACTGGAATACTTCTATAAAACTTTGGTTCCGAAAGAAAAACAATTTAATCGAGTTATCAGTCAGAAGGCCGATTGGAGTACTTTTACTGAATTTTGAGAGTGAAAACAAAACAATTTAATCAGGTTATCTGTCAACAGACCGACTGGAATACTTTTATTGAACTTTGGAGCGGAAAGCAAAACACTTTAATCGGGTTATCTAACAATAGACTGACTGGAACACTTTTATTGAACTTCGAAGTCTAAAGCAAATCAATTTAATCGAGCTATCAGTCAGTAGGCCGACTGGAATGTATTTATTAAACTTTGAAGCCAAAAGAAAAACAATTTAATCGGGTTATCTGTCAATAGGCTGACTAGAATACTTTTTTTGAACTTTGAAGTCGAAAGCAAACCAATTTAATCGATTTATCTGTCAGTAGGCCGACTGGAGTACTTTTATTGAACGTTGGCACCGAAAGCAAAATAATTTAATCGGGTTATCTGTGAACAGTCCGCCTGGAATAATTTTATTGAACTTCGAAGTCGAAAGCAAAACAATTTAATCGAGTTATTTATCAATAGGCCGACTGGAATACTTTTATTAAACTTCTAAGCCGAAAGCAAAACAATTTAATTGGGTTATCTGTCAATAGGCAGACTAGAATACTTTTATTGAACTTTGGAGCCAAAAGCAATAGAATTTAATCGGGATATTGCCAATAGGCTGACTGGAATACTTTTATTGAACTTTAGAGCCGAAAGCAAAAAAGATTTTATCGAGTTTTCAACCTGGAATAGACTAGAAAATTCTGCTTGTACGAAGTTTAAAAAAATGAACTTCAAATAAAAGCTAATTACAAGACGATCAATTGGATTATCTGTTGAAAAGTTGGAAGTTTCGTATTGAGTGTTAGAGCTATAGTGTAATATCTTAAATTCATCTGACGGTCAAATACTTCCCGTTTGAAAATTTTTCTTAGAAATAAAAGCCGATTGATAAAAGAAAAAAAAAAAAAAAAAAAAAAAAAAACTTCAATCGGTACATCTGCCTCTAGGCCGATTGGATTATCCCTCTTCAACATTGGGGGGGGGGGGGCAACGTGCCCCCCTTGACCCCCCCTTCGCTACACCCCTGAGCCTGAGAGCAAATGGAGAAAACTGACCTGAGACCTGGGCTCATGCTGACTTCTAATTTGTTGTTTAATGTTTATTTCTAAAACCAAAATCATATTATGTAAAACATATAATACGTTTATTTTAAAATATAGCGGTGTTCAAATTGTGTAAAAAGAGGGATATGCTATGAAATTTGAAAATCCCTTGAACTTGATATGTAGCAAGAAAACTCTTTATTTGAATTCTTATTCACTATATTATTGAAAAATAGCTCAGTCTTATTAAAAAGGAGTGGAAAAAGAAGGTCTGTTGTACAATTTGAAAACCACTGGAGCTAAAAACTTGATGTATAGAATGAAAATTATTCATTCTAGTCCATCTTTACTATCAATTATAAAATCTCTCAACATTCTTAAAAGTGGTTTGAATGATGGTAAAGAAATGGTGTTTGTTATACAATTTGGGAAATGCTTTAAGTTTTTTAATTACAAAATTTTTTTTCTCTAAACAAAAGGGATAAAAGAAAAACAATTTAAGTGCATAGAAGTTTTAGCTATAGGTTCAGGTGGGGTAAAATAGGTCAGCTTAAAAAAAAACTCTTTAAAAAAATATCCAAACATTTTTTAAATTCCAATTTTTCTGGTTTCATATATTATTTATATTAGTCTTCATTTTGCATGCAAAATTAACTGTAACTGATATTTTTTAGTTACAGCCAGTAATTATTTGTGTGTTCCGTACACGGATTAGGATACAGGATGATAAACTAGATAGGGCGGTCAGCGTCGGGAACGGAGCTTTATTTTCCGCATTAATTCAGCCGAACAGAGTAAGCGATCCGATCGCCGCCTGGTGTAGTATCTTTGAAACTCATCGGAAGAAAGGGAAAGACTCGGCTTCAGTCATCCAACGAAGGAACAGCCAGAAATGTAAAAACGCGCTGATTGGTGTATTTTCGAGATTTGGTCGCCCTCTATCTGTAAGATGAAAATTACTACCTTTTCGTAACATTAGTAATACATCCTTCTCTTTTAATCCGTGGTTTCGTATTAGCAGCTCGAATGTGTTGCTAAGAAAAACTTTGGTTTTTAACTAATTCAAAAGCAAATTTTACAGTATTTTCATATCATATTCAAAAAGCACATTTTTAAGATGAATTTCCTAAACTTTTGTGAAGAAAAAAAAAATAATATATATATATTAATATTTTGGAGTTAAAAAACACATGTGGGGTAAAATAGGTCAGGTGTTGAATCATCTTAGGCTTAGCAAAAATTAAGTAAATAATTACTTTTTTTTTTTTGTGTTTTAAATAATTCCATATGCACTCTTTTAATATATTAGTTTAAAATTAAGCTATATATTGTTCTGGAGCTATTTCATACTCATAGATATTATATAATTTAAAGTTAAGAGAGGAAAACTGAAAGACAATACATATTAAAGCTGAATCAAAACGTTTAGTTTGTAGGTGAAATTCAAAAAGTTGTTCAATTCGAGCTTATTTAAGAAGGGTGCCAATTTTTTACACAAAGGGCAGGCAGGACACAACATTCTCCTGAAACTGTCTGAGTGAAACTCTGCAGTTTAGCAACAACTTCAAATGCAAGAGTGGATGAATCTAGATCATCAATCACCAATTTGACAAATTAATTCTAGCGCGACTTCAACAGTCATGGAACATAATAATATTTATATATTCTCCTTTTAAGTACATAAAATCTGCTATTATAAACACTTTATCACCCAATCAAACATTGTCTTCTAAAGAAGCTTTGAAAAATGCACACAGAAAATGAAGCCATACGCAACAGAAAACAGGAGTAATTTTAACAACCATTATATTTTTCAACTGATTGTATGAGAAAAAAATCAACAGAGTTGCTAAAATCACAGAAACCTCAACTGTAAAAGAAAAAAAAAAAAAAAAAGGCTTTCTCAAGAAGAAAATCTGGACAGCATTAATACTAATCAATTCGTAAAAGTTGGAAAATGTGTTAAAGTAGAATTTCCTGGTATTACGATTCATCATTAATTAAATAAAAGAGCACGAACTTTATATTACTCCATCATTTATTAACAAACAAAGACAGCTCCGGAGCACGTCAACACACTGGGAAGATTACACACATGTAGAGAGTTCATGGACGCGAACGCACCCTCTTACGGGAGGATATACAATACATAACACTCCTTCCCCCTAGGAATGCAAAACATAGTCCTTCAGATGTTTTGGAAGAACTCTGGAACGTTGAGAACGACGCAGAACTGGTGCATCAGAGTCTGTTGGATCAGTAGGAGGAACAGAACTGGCTTCGAATTCCGATGGAGGGGAATCAACAACATCACCTTGGGATGGATCAGGAGTAGCAGGAGTCTGAATTTCTGTAGAACTTTCAGAGTCCGGAATTAGACGACTTCTCACCTGATCAACATGGCGTTTGGATATAGTTCCATCAATTAAATCCTTAGTTTTGTAGGACACTGGACCAGTAGGTTCCACAATTTCCGCTGGAATCCAAGGTGGACCGGAACTATAGTTACGAATATAGATAGGGTCATTTTCTTGAAAGGTTCGGAGATGTTTACTTTTATCTGCATCCATTTTTCTTTTTTTGTATTTCATTTCCTTGTTGAGATCTGGATGCATCCTGTCTAGAAGTGAGGTTAAGCGTCTGTTCATTAACAGTTCAGCTGGCGATTTACCCGTTGTTGTACATGGCAGTGTGTGTTGTGAAAACAGAAATCTTGCCAACCGAGTCTCCCAATCGCCTTGAATAATACGTTTTAACGCGTGCTTAGTAGTAGCCACCCTCCTTTCCGCTTGACCATTCGAAGATGGGTGGTATGGTGCTACGAAGATTTTGCGAATTTGATTTTTCGCTAGAAAATGTTGAAATTCATCTGACCTGAAAGTTGGACCATTGTCAGATGCAACAGAATCAGGAAGTCCATGAGTGGCGAAGAGAGCTCGAAGTTTATTAATTGTTGTCACTGCTGTCATAGACGACACTAGAATTACTTCCAACCATTTGGAGAAAGAGTCTACCACTATGAGAAAAGTTTTACCTTGGAAAGGACCTGCAAAATCGATGTGAAGTCGAGACCAGGGTTTCTCAGTCCATTCCCAAGGGTGTAACGGAGCTTTACCAGGTGCTTTCTGGTTTTGTTGACATAGCGTACACAGTTTGACAGTGTTTTCAATGGCATTATCCATTTTAGGCCACCACACATAACTGCGAGCAAGACCTTTTTTCCGGACTATTCCAGGATGACCATTGTGCAAAATTGCAAGAACTTCTTGTTGAAGATCCTTGGGAATGACAACCCTGCTGCCCCAAAGTACACAGCCTTGATGGACACTTAGTTCATTTTTACGACAGAAATATGGTTTGAATTTATCCTCAGTCTTAGAAGGCCAACCATTAAGAACCATTAAAGATACCCTGGATAGAATAGGATCTCTCTTTGTCGCACATGATATTCGAATAGCATCTAATTGGGTCAAAGGAGCAGTTTCTAGCAATAGACGTCTGATGGAGCAGGAATGTCAAATTCCGGAGTGTGCAAAGGCAAGCGGCTTAGCGCGTCAGCATTTGCTATTTCTTTACCCTTTTTATATTCTAATTCGTAATCATAAGATGCTAACATTAAACTCCATCTAAGGACTCTAGGGGAAATCATCTGAGGTAGCGGTTTACATGGGTTAAATAGACCTAAAAGTGGTTTGTGGTCCGTAATAATCTTAAATTTACGGCCCTGAATGTACTGGTTAAATTTTTTAACGGCAGAAATGATTGCAAGAGCTTCACGGTCTGTCTGACTATAATTTCTTTCGGCTTTTGTTAACGACCGAGAATGATAAGCTATAGGTGCTTCCCTTTCATTTGGCAAAACATGACTTAATACAGCACCTATCCCGTATGACGAAGCGTCGCAAGTTAGGATTACAGGAAGCTCTGCATTAAAATGTGTCAAAATAACATCTTCCTTTAATAATTCCTTAGCTGCTTTATAAGCTTTTTCATGCTTAGGCGTCCAACGCCAAACTGTATTATCTCGAAGTAATTTATGCAACGGCTCTAAGGTATCTGCCCTATTTTTTAAAAAACAACAATAAAAATTTAACATCCCTAAAAATGCTTGTAACTCTGTCTTATCTTTTGGACTTGGTGCATCGTGAATAGCTTTTACTTTATCAAAGCTAGGCTGAATACCTCTTTTATTTACACGAAACCCTGATAGCTCAATTTCGGAAACTGAAAATTGACATTTTTCACGTTTAAGATGAATTCCTGATTTTTGTAAACGTTCTAGAACTTGTTTTACTTTAGAATTATGGTCACTAGTATTTTTTCCCTGAATAAAAATATCGTCCAAGTATGGCAATACGCCTTCAGTGCCAGCTAAAACTTCTTTCATTCTCTTTTGAAATATAGCACCCGCAACAGAAATACCATATGGCAGCCTATTAACCTTAAAAAGTCCTTTATGGGTATTCAATGTTAATACTCTCGAAGTGGGGTCATCAACAGGCAATTGTAAGTAAGCCTCAGAAAGGTCTAATTTAGAAAAAATATTGCCACCTGTCATAGTTGTCAAAACTTCTTTTACAGTTGGCAAAGGGTATGTAAACTGTTTCACAGCCTGGTTAACAGTACTGCGATAGTCCCCACAAAGTCTAATACTCCCATTCTTTTTAACTACAAGTACTATTGGAGTAGCCCAATCTGAATAAGAAACTGGTTCTAAAATACCCTCCGCGACCATTCGTTCTATCTCATTAGTTACTTTATTGCGTAATGCAAAAGGTACATTCCTAGCTTTAAGGAATTTTGGATTACAATTTTCATCCAACTTAATTGATACGGGAGGACCTTTAAATTTACCGACAGTTCTACTATAAACATCACTAAATTCATATAAAATAGAATCAAGAACGCTAGAATCGATTTTGTTTACATTTGATTTCACATTGACATTTAAGCCTCAGGCTTCAAACCAACCAAGGCAAACCAAGTGATTTGCCTTGGCCATCAATAACAATAAGAGGTAAATTAACATTAATAGAATTATAAGAAATATCAACATCAAAATATCCCTTAATACTTAATTTTTCACTACTCCAAGTCTTTAAAGATTGATCAGAAACAGGAAGTAAATAAGGTGAATTAACTGGCCGTAACTTTATATAAGTATCATAACTAATAATAGAATGCAATGATCCCGAATCAATCTCCATTTTATGTTCAATTCCATTTAATTTAATTAATATATCATAAGGTGGGTAATCATTTACAGTACTAACAGAATTCAAATTATTAATATAATTATATTCATCAACGTTTGGCTTACCTGTTTCGACGTTCTGGACTTTTGAACTTTTTGTTCCTTTCTTAAATTTTTTAGAATTACAAACTTTGGCAATGTGCCCGACCTTCCCGCACGAATTGCAAGTAGCCTTTATAAATTTACATTCACCGTAAGGGTGAAAATTCCCACATCTGTAACGCGGATTTTTCCCATTTTGTTTACCCCGCACACTCCGAGATGACTCTTTGATTTTCAGAATATTTCCAGCATGAGAAATGGTTCCACGAATTTCGGTAGCTTGTTTTGCTGCAGCTTCACCCGCCAAGGCGATATCCATAGCGGTCGCTAATGTTAAATTAGGATCGGAAAGAAGCTTACGTTGGATATCTTCATCAATAATCCCACATACAAGTCGATCTCGAAGCATAGAATCAAGTTGTGTGCCAAAACTACAATTTTCGGAAAGCTTGCGTAATTCCGCCATAAATTCTGAAATAGTTTCGTTTCGCCTCTCATCTCTTTTATTAAACTTGAATCGACAAAGAATCTCGGAAGGCTTAGGCGAAAAATGTTCATTCAATTTCTGCAGTAAGTTGTCGAAAGAGACCGAATTAGGAGCATTCGGCGTACACAAAGAACGAATAACTGTGTATAACGCTGGACCAGAAACGCTAAGGAAAATGGCTCTCTTTTTATCCGCATCTGTAATTCCATTAGCTGTGAAGAAAAATTCCAAGCGTTCTTTGTACTCAGTCCAATTGGACTTTCCAATAATGAATTCTTCTAGTTTTCCTAATCACATCTTGGAAATCGAAAACGAAACTTGATGAAATCAAAATACTTTGCAAAACTAACTTACTGCGAAATAATCGAATAAAGAAAAGATTACTACATTAATCGGGGTGGCGAAATGGCATAATTTGCCTCGTCGCCAATATTACGATTCATCATTAATTAAATAAAAGAGCACGAACTTTATATTACTCCATCATTTATTAACAAACAAAGACAGCTCCGGAGCACGTCAACACACTGGGAAGATTACATACATGTAGAGAGTTCATGGACGCGAACGCGCCCTCTTACGGGAGGATATACAATACATAACACCTGGGAAAAGATCAAAGAAAATATTTCATGTCATCATTCTCGAACTAATGATGGACCATAGAGACATTTTTTTTCTAACAAAAAATCAAGTTTTTTAAAAAAAAAAAAAAAAGAATGTGCATTTGTAATTTTATTTGCACGAAGTAAATTGTATTAAAATTTAAAACAGTTTTAAAGGATGACTTATTTTACCTCAACCCATGGGGTAAAATAAGTTACAAACAGTATATTTTAAATTGATTTTTCAGTACAAATTTTTTATTTTTCAGAGATATTTCTCATAAAATGTCATGAGGAGTAATCATTTGCATATTTTGTGCAATTCTTTAACAAAAGGAGCCAAAAATTTTCTGCTGTTTAAGTGCAAACGTAAAATATGCTGCTTTTGAGCTATTTTAAAGAAGCTAAATTCACTGCTTCAAAGAAGGTCAATAGTAGCATATAATAAAGAAAACAAAAATGAAAATATCGAAAAATCAACAATAACTACCTTGAAATGAAGCATCGTCTTCAGAAATCTACGTATTTTCAATCTTTGAAAAAAATTCTAGTAATATTTATAAATATATATATATATATATATATATATATGTACAAATAAAGCTACATATTCAGATACTGTGAAACCGCGAAAAGATGGCATTCGACCTTGGAATAGTTCATTTTGAAGAAGGGGCGGCCGAATGAAATACAAATGATGCTTGGCGGCAGTTCTTTTCGCCAAACAATTCTTCGACTTACCAGCTTCTTTGGCACCTATACGAGCAATCAAAGTGTCTATTGTTGCTAATTAAATAGAATATTGCTAAATTTTTGTCAAATTAAATATTGTTTTATTATTTCTTATAATTATTTTATCAGATATGCAGAAAATCGATAAATCAAAATATCTTTAAACATTGCTTATAATTTGTGTTCACATGTATGTTTATTTCTAGTATTTAAATTTACTGAAGCCCTAAAATTTACTCGTTTACCTTTTAACTTCTCAAAGTATACGTAAAACAGTTCCTTTTTTTTTTTTTTTTTTTTTTTTTTTTAAATAGACATTCACTATCATGATTAGTTTATTTATTTAAATCTAAAAATATATCATAATTGAATGTTTTGTAAATATTAACTATCATGATTAATTAAATTTCTTTCTTTCTACTTTTATTACAACCATTATATGATTATGTCATGTTATTTAATGACAATTACAATAATTTAATGTTTATTTTATCGAAACTGTAATGGTATTAATCATGGTTTCTTTTATTTCATACATTGTAGAAATAAACTTTTTAAAAGTTTAATTAAGTTACTTCTTTCATCCCTTTCTGCTGATAATGATTGTACTTAAAAATTACTTCTCGGAAGCCATTAAGATTGCTTTATTTTAAAAAATCAAAATTTCTTTTTGAATGTTATTTGATTGCCGAAACTTTAAAATTTGTAAACAATAGTACCTCCGAACACTTCTTTTAAATAATAATTAAAAATACATCCAAACATTAAGTTTATCAACAACTTCAAATTATAATTTCACACTAAGAAACGGGCTAACAACGCCAAATCTGGAAGCCACTCTACTCTGTGTTACCATGGAAACACAATCCTCACCTTATTTCATTCATGGAATCATCTGAAATCACGTGATTCGCGTGCCAAGTTATCGCAGTTGTACAATAGATTCTATTAGCTATTTTTTTTTTTTATTATTTATTAAACCTCCATTGTATTTGACCCTTTCGCTAGCAACGTCACATATATGTGACGATCCGATTTTCTTACCTGAGCCCAGCGTCACATATATTTGACGGGTGTTCATTATCACTTTATGATAATTGTTTGCATTAAATCGTGTCGCACACAGACGGGTTATGTTATAAAACAATAAAATAGATACAGGATGTTATTGATTTTGTTAGAACGTTATAGATACATCCCACAAAAATAAATGACAATTTTATCATATTTAAATAGTAAGATGTCTGGGCTGTGGTGGCGGTTTTTCTCCTGAGTCTCTGGTAGCGAAAGGGTTAAGTTAGGTACTCAGTACTATGATTTTTATGAACATATTATTTGCAATATTTTCTTACTTCAATGTAAAAATAAACACTTATAGTCTGCAAATCGCATAACACACTTTCAAAACCTCATCATTTGACATTTTTCGGCTACAGAAGGTAAATATTTTTAATATTACAGATTAAACCCCAAAGATTCTAATGTTTACATTCACATCTTGTGTGCATGCGATCGCAGCTAATGCGAGCAACCAGCCACCATTCCTGACATCACTAAATCGTGAGGCAAGCTCTGTATTCTAGTGTGGCTCTGGTAGTAACCTGCTAACTTACTTGTGAAAGTTTAGGAAAGTTATCTACGCATTCAAACTTTTCTACGAAACATTAAAAATCAACTGGTGATCCAGAGTTTAGGAACCGCTGTGCTAGAAAATTCTTTACGCACATTTTTTTTTTTTTTTTTTTGCCTAGGGTAAAAATGCTTAGATGAGTCTTTAGGAAACATAAAAAAAAACTTTTTTTGAAACACCCATGGCTTTTCTCTTTTATGAAGGCGAAGATGATTTTTTAAACTATTCATTTCAAGAAATGAATTAGAACATACTTCAAACACTTATAGCTTTCCTCTGGCACGAAAGTAAACATGCTTTTGTAAATGATTTACAAAATTCTTCGCACACTATGGCTTTTCTCCTGTATGAACGCGAAGATGACTCTTTAGGACACTAATTCGAGAAAATCCTTTAGAACATTCTTCACAGATGTATGGCTTTTCTTCGGTATGAACACGAAGATTTTATTTTTTAAATCGCTCCCGGCAGAAAACCCTTTAAAACATTCTTCACACACATATCAATAATCTCATCTATGATTCCGAAGATGTTTTCTTAGACTCCCCTTATCATAAAATCCTTTAGAACATTCTTTACACACATATGATTTTTCTCCTGTATGAATTCTAAGATGATCTCTTAGACTGCTTTTTAGAGAAAATGCTTTACAGCATAATTCACACACATATGGCTTTTCTCCTGTATGAATTCGAAGATGACTCTTTAGATCACTTACTCCAGAAAATCGGTTAGAACAAATTTCACACACATAAGGTTTTTCGCCTGTATGGATACGAAAATGATCTTTTAATTTATCCTTACGAGAAAATCTTTTAGAGCATTCTTTACACACATAAGGTTTTTCTCCTGTGTGAATGCGAAGATGTTTTGTTAAATTGCTCCTGGTAGAAAATGCTTTATAACATTCTTCACACACATATGGTTTTTCTCCTGTATGAAAGCGAAGATGTGTCACTAAACTGCCCTTTCGAGAAAATCCTTTGAAACATTCTTCGCAGAGATAGGGCTTTTCTCCGGTATGAATTTGAAGATGTTTTCTTAAATTGTTCTTGGCAGAAAATTCTTTAGAACATATGGTTTTTCTCCTGTATGAACGCGAAGATGTGCCATAATATCGCCTTTTCGAGAAAATCGTTTGGAACATTGTTCGCAGACATACGGCCTTTCTCCGGTATGAACGCGGTGGTGTTCCACTAAACCCCTCTTCTGAGAAAATCCTTTGGAACATTCTTCACACACATATGGTTTTTCTCCTGTATGAACGCGAAGATGTGCCATTAAATTGCCCTTTCGAAAAAATCTTTTAGAACATTCTTCGCAGGCATGCGAGTTTTCTCCAGTTTGAATGCAAAGATGTTCCTTTAAAATACTCTTTAGCGAAAATCCTCTAGAACATTTTTTGCAGATATACGGCTTTTCTCCGGTATGAATGCGAAGATGATTTTGTAAATCGCTCCTGGCAGAAAATCCTTTAAAACATTCTTCACACACATAAGGTTTTTCTCCTGTATGAACGCCAAGATGTGCTTTTAAAGTGCTCTTACGAGAAAATGTTTTTGAACATTCCTTACACATAAAAGGTTTTTCTTCTGTATGAATGCGCAGATGTCTCGTAAGATTACCATTAGTAGAAAATCCTTCAAAGCATTCTTTGCACACATATGCCTTTTCTTTCGCATTTAAAGGTAGATGTATATTCATATTTTCAGAGATTAAATTATGAAATTTGTCACAAATAATTTGTTTCCTTTTAATGAATGTGTAGCTAACTATCAATAGTCCTCACAAGATGAACTAATAAGAGAAGTAAATTAATACGTTATTATAGTATTCCAATTTTTTCTTTTTCTGCAATGTAATCAATAACAACTTTAATAATTAGAAAAATTTTTATTAACATTAACCCTTTAACCAATCTCCACTCTATGCAAAGACGAGTTCGATGAAAGATAGCATTATGACACGACCACCTTGGGCACATTAGAGTGCTAGAAAGTTGCGAATGGAGTTACAAGTTAAGGAAGTTGTGAGTTTCTAAAGGAATTATGGTTTTCGGCGAATTTTTGGTGTTCGAGTTGGATTGGAAAGTATTTTAGGTAAAGTTTTGTTGCGATGATTTATTCAAAGTTTTTTCCAGTCGTTAGACATATTTAGGTAGCCATTCATAGCGAAGAAGAGTTATTTGTAGGAAGTCTTCCAGAGCCATTTCATTCACAAACGAGTCATTGAATGGAGTTTTCTTTGAGGACTTATCTGCTCTTTGAAAGGTATATTTTATCAGTAGCTATCATTTTGACCCATTGCGCAGTACTAATGCGACATTAAATCCAATCGACCATATAATATACCCTGTCGCCCCTACAGTACGTCATGATTGAAAAAGTAAATTTATTGCTGCAAGAATTCATAATTTATCGCGACAAAATTCCGTTAAATACATTCAGTACGTTTTCTTCAAAAAGCGGTCTGTGAGACGGATGTTCCCGATAAGCATGATGAAAACATGTTCCGGCCACGGTAATACAATCCTCAGGTACAGTCAGCTGCAAAATTATTCGAGCACTAGCCAGTAATTCCTATATTTAAAAAGTACACTTAAGACTGTTTTGCTAAGTAAATCCTTGTCGAATCATGTTCTTAGACTGATTAAGAACATGACCCGACAAGGATTAATTTAACAAAGCTGTATTAAGTGTACTGTTTTTTGGCAAGGATTATTGCTAGTGCTCGAATAATTTTGCAGCCGACTGTACGATAACGGCGAAGTGTAAAATCAGGTCCCAAAACGAACTATCGGGACGCATATATCAGAGCTGCTGCCATCTGTTATCACAACTAGAAAGTTTTATTTATTTATTTGATTCAGGCATGCGCGCGCACGCACATGAATGTAAATATTTCGATTTTCGTTTTCATAATTTAAAATAGCAATATTGAATATTCTTTTATTTTCTTTGAACTCATGTTGTTATGAGGAGAAGAAATTTTGTTGGAATTATTTACCTCCTCCTATTAATTATTCTGCTTATTATATTTGTTAAATAAGATTAAAATATTAATATCTGTGCTTTTAATACAGAATACAAATTGAAATATCTTCTTTTCACGTAAAATTAATTTAACAAAAATTATCATTTATAAGTAACAAAATTTTTTATGCTATGTTATTCAAGAGGTTTTTATTATAAATTTATCTAACAAAAACATCAGTTATAAAAGAAAAAAAGTTGTTCTTTTTTTTTTTTTTTTTTTTTTTAATGTATATATCTGTTATGTAAATGTGAAAATATTTTGTTAAAAATTACAGTTATCACAAAAAGATATAGGTTAGGAATAGAATACAGTAAAACCTCTCTAAATAAAACTACAATCTGTAGCTTTAAATTTTAGACGGTTACATAGGTGGTCATTAAATAGAGGTTCAAAAAATCATAAAGACAAAAAACAAATTCTAAAAGACTTTAGCTCTATAAATAATTTGTCTGTATAGCTTTCTGATAATCATTAATATTATTTTAATCTTGAAAGCTTTTATGGATTTTTTTTTTTAAATATTTTATATACCAAACATAACAAAATTGCTTAGCTTTGTATTATTTCTCTCCTAAGTTATTAATAATGTAAGGTTTTTTGGATTCCTTTTTGAAGTACTTATGTTCCACTTAAATGTGAAAATATTTCAATAAAAGTATGGTATGTTATTATTCGGGTTACGACCAATTGTGTATAGTAGAGAATTCTTTTTAAGAAGATGTCCTATATGTGGGGGTGGGGTCTTTATAAGGTTTTATAGCTTGTATGTACATGAGTTTCGGAGAAAACCGTGGCAAAATTCGAATGACTATAAGGATAAGCGCAACCTGGAATAGAACCCAGCACTTCCACTCTTCCAGCTTCAAGAAAAGAACCTCTAAACCACTAGTGGAATGCAAAAATTATTGATTAAAAAGGAAATATAGTAAAACCTCTGTAAAAAGGCCGACCCACTGTACCTTTAAATATTAGACCTTTATAGTGGTGGACTTCTACATTAATAAAAACCTTAATTTAGGAAATAAATTCTAAATGATTTTAACTATAATTAATTTAATTCAAATTTACATAATTTGTCAATGTAGCTTCCTGGTAATCATTAATATTCCTTTAATCTTGAAATCTTTTCAGGAATACTTTTGTTTTTTAAAAAATGTTTTATATACTAGAACAACAGTTCAGCTTAGTATTATTTCTATCATAAGATATTGATAACATAGATTTCCGAATTCATTTTTGAAATGCTAATGCTTTGTTTAAATTTGAAAATACTCTGATAAAAATTACAAGTATGATATGGTATTTGAATTAAGGAAGACTGTCTATAGTAGGGACCTGCACCTAAGAAAAGATGGCCTCAGTGGGGATCTTTCTAAGGAATTCTAGCTCATATTCATGTAAATTAAAGAAAAAACATGCAGAAAACTTCGAATCACTAGGTCGACAAGCATGATCTGGGATCTAACATGGTACTACTCGTCTTCCAGCTCAAAGAACAGAATCACTGGATCAGCCACTGGTGGGGTCTAAAAAATTATAATTATCTGTAGGAAATAGAAGAGAGTGGAATCTCCCTACAAAGGCTATTCGTATTCACGTGCCTCCAAGTTTTATTAGAATTAAAAAAAAAAATTATATGTTATTTAAATTTTACAACTTTATTATAAAATGTTGCCTGTTGAAAGTCGTAGTAAAATTGGTTTCTACACCTAGACAGATAAAATAATTCAAATACATTATGGGCTGAGAAAGATTGATCACATTTCAACACTTTGTTTCTTTCAGAAAACTATCAAGAGGAAAGTATTTTAATCATATCAAAAATACAAGTTTGAGATTTTGGTGTTTCTACACTTTTGAGGTCTCCTGAATTCATGTTTACTATTTTGAAAATGATGTGAGTGAACACAATGGCGTCTAAACGCTATGTTCAAATGAGCTGAAAATTGGTACACGTGTTACAGTTCCCCATAGCACAAAACATTTTGATTTTGGTGAATCTAGTACATAGTTTTTTTACAGTAACACGAAGAAATATTCTTTGTCATTATAGTCTGTGTGCCGAAATTTTGCAAAGTGTGATAATGTCTAAATGCCTTATTTGTTTGAGATGAAAATTTATATACATATTATGAGTCACATATATTATGTTATTTAAATTTTTCAGCTTTATTTAAAATGTTGCCTGTTGAAAGTTGTAGAAAAATTGGTTTCTATACCCAGACAGACAAAATAATTCAAATACATTATGGACTGAAAAGGTATTTCTCTTGATCATATTTCAACACTTTTTTAATTTCCAAACGCTATAGTGAGAAATGCATTGTAATCATGTAAAAAAAAAAAAAAACGAGTTTGAGATTTTGGTGTGATCTACACTTTTTGAGGTCTCCTGAATTCATATTTTTTTTATAATGTATGTGAGTGAACACGATAGCGTGTAAAGGCTTTGTTTGAATGAGCTGAAAATTGGTACATACGTTATAGGTTCCCATAGCATAAACCCTATTGATTTTGGTGAATTTAGCACTTATAGGTTTTTTTTTTTTTTTTTTTTATAGGGACACAAAAAAATATTCTTTATCATTATGGTTTATGGGCCCAAACTTTGTAAAGTGTGATAGTGTCTAAACTTCTTATTCATTTGAGATGAAAATTTATACACGTATTACGAGTCACCGTCACACGAACTCTAGAAATTTTGGTGAATCTAGAGTTTATAGTTTTTTTACAGGGACACAAAGAATAATTCTTTATGATTATGGTCTGTATAAGCCAAAATTTTTTAAACTGCGATAGCATCTAAACAGGGGTCGAAATTAGAATCAGCAAGTTGAATGACAAATGGCAACTAACATTGTTTTCTTAGTTATGCATAAGTTACAATTATGTTATACTAAGATGTCATTTTAAACTTATTTACACATATAACATATGCGTAAATGTTGTACATAAATTGTAATTACTTAAAATGCTGATAGTTTATCTAGTTAGTTTTTTGAATTAGTTAGTTTTCTAAGTTTCACGTATTTATGTGAGTTTCAGAGAAAACCACGACAAAAACCGAACGGCTAAATGGATGAGCACTATTTGCGATCGAACCCGGCACTTCCTGTCTTCCATCTTTGAGAGCAGAACCTCTCGAACACTGGTGGGGTGAGAAAAATACAGTTATCACAAAAATTATTGATTAGAAATGGAATACAATAAAATGTCTCTAAAAAAGCCATCCACTATACCTTTAAATATTGCACCTATACAGAGGCCTTTTAATATAGGTTAAAAAAATCTTAATTTATAAAACAAATTCTAAATGATTTTAACTATTGAAATTTGCATAATTTTTCCATACATCTTTCTGACAATCATTAATATTAATTTGTTTTAATCATAAAAGCTTTTTAAGAATAATTTTGTTTTTCAAAAAACATTTTTTGTACTAGAACAAATTGTTCAACTTTCAATATTATTTATATCATATTCAATTTTATTTTCATTTCAGTATTATTTCTATGATAAGTTATTGATAATATATATATATACATATATTTATATTCCTTTTTGAAGTACTTATGTTTTATTCAAATGTAAAAGCATTTTGATAAAAATTACAGGTATGGTATTCGGGTTAAGGCCAGTTGTCTGCACTAGGGACCTGGGCATAAGGGAAGATGCTTCCTGATTGGGATCTTTTTGTATGGTTCTCGCTCGCATTAATGCGAATTTCGAAGAAAACCACGGAAAACTCACAAAGGCTAGGTTGACATATGCTACATGGAATCGAACCCGATACTTCCCGTTTTCCAGCTTTGATAACAGCGCCGTTCGTGTAAAATTATCACAAAATTTATCGGCAGGCAATAAAATACAGCGAAACCTTCCTAAGAAGGCCACCAGCCGTACTTAGAAATATTGGACCTTTACAAAGGTTATCTCTTAATAGACAAAATCGGAATTCTGGAAACAAATTCTAAATGATTTTATTTATTGAAATTCACATTGTTTATCAATATAGCATTCTGATAATTATTATTATTAGTGTATGATAATTTTGAAAGCTTTTTAAGATTTTCAAAAATTTATTTTAAATAAGAGAATAAATCATTTATTTATGTTTAATTTAAATGTGAAAATGTATTTTGCTAAAAATTACAAGTATGGTATGGTATATGGGTTAAGACCTATTGTCTGCACTAGGGAGTTGTGCATAAGGGAAAATGGATTCTGGTGGTGGTCTTTCTAGGTGGTTATCATCCGTGAATTTAGGAGAAAACCACGGAAAACTCCGAACGGCTAGATTGGCAAGTGCTACATGGGATCGCACTCGGCACTTCCCGTCTTCTAGCTTCGAGAGCAAAACTTCTCGGCTATTGGAGGGGACTAAAAACTTTTTTTTTTACTATATCACTAGGCAACAAATACAGCGAAACCTTTCTAAAAAGGACACCAACTATACCTTCAAGTATTGGACTTTTACAAAGTGGCCTTTTAATAGAAAAAAATCGTAGTTCTGGAAAACAATTCTAAATGATTTTAATTATTCAAATTTACATTGTTTATTCATATAGCTTTCTGATCGTAATTATTATTAGTTTGTGGTAATTTAAAAAGCATTTTAACTTTTTTTTTTTTTTTTAAATATATTTTAAATAAGAGAATAAATCGTTTACTTATGTTTAATATAAATTAAACATGTTTTAAATTAATTTAAATCAAATTAAATTAAAATAATTATGTTCAAAATTAAATAATGTATTAAAATTAAATAGTTATTAAAACTTACGTCCACATACATGCACACAAGCAAATAAATAATAAAAAAAAAGTTAATAAAAAATTAGTTGAACAATATTTTATACAATTCCCCCCCCCCCCCCTTAATAAAACTATATATATATATATATTTTTTTTTTTTTTTAATATTTTCTAACGGAATTGAAAGTGTTTATGACTTGCCTGTGTGCACCTTAACTTCTGTGAATAATTTTTTAGCATTTTTGAGCTGATATTACTTAAAAATATTAATTTAACAAACAAAATAATAAAGATTTCGTATTCAAATAATGTTAAATGGACGCAGGTACCGATACTAGCGTCACGATGCGGCGAAAAGAATTTTAGGACCGGTTTTGATTCTGAAACGCCGTAGGAGATATTCCTTCTTCTCTTTCTACCTTCATGCTACCGGTAAACTCAACAACTAACCAAGCCGTTCGAAAAGTCTAACCGGTAAAACCAAAGCGTTCGAAAATGCTTCGGTCGCTTACCGGTAAGTAACCGGTAACTAACCAATTTAGCCAAGATTATTTTCGGTTACTTGTTGGTAAATTCGGTAATAAAGATGGCGGACGAAGAATCATTGTTATTGTTGTGCTGAAATCTTAAACATTTAAATGCTGAAATGTACAAATGCGATAATGGTATTATTTATTATACTAATTTCAAGTATTTCAGAAAATTCTATTAATAATATTGTAGAATTTTTTAAGCGTCGTTCTTATATTTTCCTTCGGATTACTCGCATTGATTGTTTATGTTATGATTATTATTCCTGACAACTATCGTAAATCCAGAAAATTTCCATTGTTTTAAATGACTGATCAGTGTTAATCATGTGAGCTGTTCTGGGAATTATATTCCACTTGAAGCAAGAGATAATCATAACGTCTAAAAGGTATGTGCAATAGCAGTTATTATTTTATTACAACTTTCACCATGTATTTTACATTACTGATAGCAGATATTGAAGATGTATGAATTGTAATAATAAACCGAGATTTTAATTATGATTTTCTGGTGCATTTAATGCTAAAGGTTAGACAGAGTGATATTGTATTATTCACTGTTAAAACAATATACATGACCTTCCTTGACTTGTAAATACTGATAATAATATCCGTCTTATTGTTTTTTATTCATTTTTTGAAATATATATATACAGTAGACTCCCAGAAATCTGCACATCAGAACCAATGTAAACAATGACGTCTATAGTAAAGATTTCAAGTAAGAAAACTGAGGCAGAACTTATTTTAGTAGTGATATTTTAGAAACTGAATTTAATAAGATAAGGAAAGTTGATATTTTAAACAAGATTCAGGTCTTTGAGATAAGTATCTAAACTTTATTAAATCAATGGTATTTGTACTTCAACAAAAAATGATTTCATAGATAAAAAAAATTACAAATAAAATCATTTGGTATGTTTAGTTATAATTTTAAACTGTAGTACAAATTTTAAGTTTATAATATGTTGTCATCATTGTATCAGATGCTTATGTACTTAAATTGTGTATTGTGCTCCATCGAAAATATTTTTAATTTGTTAAGTGAAAAGAAAAATACTTATATAAAATTTTATACATGTACATTTTCTACTACACTTATACTCTTTATGTACTTCCATTTATTTATTTTTACCTAAATAATTTATGTATCTTATATGCTTGCTTATACGTATTCATTATCATTTTCAATACATTATAACATTAAAATTCTAATTTAAAAATGCAGACCAATAAAATACCAAAAATCCGCATAGTCTCTTGTCCCAAGCTGTGTGGATTTCTGGGAGTGTACTGTATATATATTACTACCATTGTATTATTACTTTTATCACTTCCTGTATTTAAATTCTGATGACAAGGGGGAGCTCCTGAATATTATCAAAGCTTTTTATGTTACTGGTTCTTGGCTATGAGTTTCAGATTTGCGTGCAAGTACTGGAGGTGAAGGAACGCTGTTCCTAGGAGCTTTGAAAACTTTACTTTTGTTTTAACATCCTGATTGATAAAGTTAATATGCTGGTGGAATAGTCTTGTGCATGGTGCTATTTTACATAAGGCCCTGCATTAGATTGTTCTTCTATGCAAATATTGCCAACAGAAAGAAGAAAGAAAGAAAAATATAAGTTTGTGATTACATTTTAATTATTATTTCAATAAAATTTGGTAAACGTAAGATTATTCTGTTAATTTAATGTAGAAGATATTTTTTAAATATTGTTTTGATTTCATTTTATGGTATACTTTAAAAGTATTAAATTTAAAGTAGTTTTCATAAAAGTATACATGTTAACAAACATTTATTTCTGAAGATTTAATTTTTTGCACATTCAGTTATTATTAATAATAATAATAAAGTATTGTATATAATGTGAACATTTTCAAACAAATTTAGATCTGTTAATTATTACCATTTTATCTGATTTTCCTTGTTTTCATAGAATCACCAGCTATTCAAGACAGAAATCTAAGAAAACAAGATTCAAAAGAAAACTAAATTTTCAAAATATTATTGAAACACAGCAGGACAAAAAGCATTTGTCAATAATTGAATATCATGATTGTAAAAAGCTGTATTTGAATATCCAGTTTTGGATTTAACATATTAAAATATTTGTTTTTTTAATATATGATGTAATTTTGTGTCTGTTCAGTCTTTATTGCATTTTAGCAATGCCGTTGACACTATTTTAAAGCACGATGCATGCAAATTTTCTTTCATTTAAATGCAAGAAGAAAATGTATTTAAAGTGGAGCACAACTTTGTCATGTCTCAATACAAACAGTAAATTAAAAACAGGAATTTTTTTTCTTATACTTTTTTTTCTAATGATCATTAGTTGATTATGAATGTATCTTTACATTATCTTAATAATTTACATGTTGTCTTTTTCATTCATGTACCTTGCTTAATAGCATTAATATTTTAAATTAGCCGTAGTATATTAATGAAAATGCAAAACTTTTGGATATGAATATCAAATTGTTGCAATAATTGATTTGCAATATATATATACCCAGACAACACAAATTCGTCCAGATTAAGTCAAAATACGTAATCTGGATGTATAGACATGTCCATATTACAGCCAGATTCAGTCTATATTTCATCAGATTTTGTAGATATTAAGTAGAAATGTCCTCACCTGTTACGTCATAAGTACGTCTTTTAGCTGAAAAAAATAACGTAAAATAGATGTATAGTGAACATAATATAGGCATGTCCATATTACAGCCAGATTCAGTCTATATTTCATCAGATTTTGTAGATATTATGTTGAAATGTCCCCACCTTTTACGTAATAAATACGTCTTTTAGCTGAACAAAATAACGTAAAATGGACATATGTGAACATAATATAAACATGTCCATTTTCATTCACATTACATCCAAAAATTACCCATGTTATTTTTAGATTTCATTCTGCCAGCGTATATAGACGCTGGCAGAATAAAATCCTTAGTGAGTGCAATGTTTTTTTTTTTTTTTTTTTTTTTTTTTTTTAACTTAATACTAGTGTCATATGTCCGTCTAAGCAAAATCAAATCTACATAAAGGGTTTTTTGTGAAATCCACAGAAAGAGTTCAAAAAATTATTTTAAAACTGTAGATTATTTTATATATATAATTCAATAATTAAAAAGCTTTAAAATATTTTTAAAGTTATCTGGAGTACGGCACAAAGAGAAAAAAAAACTTCCCCTGTGATTTATTTTTTCACACAAAATATTTTATATTTTTAAATTTCATTCATTGCCAGCACCCATGTATGTAAATCAGTTTTTTATGGAATCTAGATAGCTTTCAAACTTAGGTCCTTTGGCCCAATGAACTATTATTCCACTAAGTGATGTCCTCATTCAATATTTGACTTGCCTTCATACTCCTATGAAATAGATTTCATATTTTCTTTATGTGAATAGATGCAGAATTACAAGTGATCTTTTTTTTAAAAATATAATCACATTATGATGGTATAGAAAAGTTTAAAGTTGTTCACTCCTTTTGTGATTTTCCCATCTCTAGTCACCAAATCCCATGCAAGTTATGGCGAAATTTGTTTATAGAATTATTTTTTACCAAATTGAAATTTTTAAATTTTGTTTTCACATTCAGAAAATCCACAACTGTTAAATCAGTACTCGTTCCCCAAAATTGATTTTTTAAAGTTTTATTTTACGGCTAAAAAATGAGGAAAATGTATTTAGTGAAACGCATTTTTGAACTCAAAATTCAAATATAAAAAAAGTAAATTTTTAGAAAGGGAGTACTAATTTAATGGTTGTGTATTTTTAGAATGTGAAAATGGAATTTAGAAATAAAAATTAGGTAATGTGCAATTTTATAAACAATTTTTCCAATAGAATAACAGAGGCTTTGGGTGATCTTGACAATCTGTGATATACTCCCTTGAGTCATAACTTTGTTTATATACTTTACATACGTTTAAATAAAGGCCAAACAAATTTTTACAAGAAGGAAAAATAACTACATGAAGTTGCGCTTGTATACTGGCCGGCTCACTTTTTACTCTTGCTCAGCAAAAATCGACATAACAGTTACATATGAAATTATTCATTACTTAATTTTTAATAATGAAGTTAACAGAACAGATAGTAGACCATTAACTTGTTTTTTTTTTTTTTTTTTTTTTTTTTTTTTTTAAGAGCCCTGGTGGGAACACTGGCCAAGTGATTTTTGTAAGAATTAATGTGGCTTTTCCTTTAAAAATGTATTTTTTAAAGTTTATGCTTTGTAATATTCTTTTAACAAAGTACATGGAGCCACCTAAATATTTTTTAATTTTCTACGTTTTACATGTTCCACGGCTTTTTTATGGGAAAATGCGAAACGCTTGCTAGTTTATATGTATTAATTCATATTCCAACGAAGAGTTTTCTGTACATATATTTAATCTATGTGAATAAATAAACAATTACATTTTACTGAAAAAAAAAAAAAAATCATTATTTAACCTTCTATTTTCATTCCACAATGTACCTGAAATTTGTTTTTTGCGCTCTGTAAACCAATCATAAGCAATATAATGTTTTTTTTTTTTTTTTTTTTTCATCTAAATAATGTTACTTTCAATGTATTGTGCAGTATGGAAATATATTCAAATATGCTTTAAACCACACTGTATTCAAATTGTTTTCAGAGTCCCTATATTAATCTTTCATTTTTAATGTATAAATATTTAAAATAAAATATTTTTTTATTTTTTTGAGACATTAATTCACCCTTGATATATGAAAAAAGCAAGCTTAAAGCAGTAAATTATTGAAAAGTGTGTAAAGTGTTTTGTAAAAAAATCAACAGTTAAATGAATAAACTCTTTTTCAGTATATCGAAGTGAGAGAGTTACGGTTTCACAGAAATTATCCATCAATATATATATGTTTGTTTATTGATTTATTTATTTATAAATTCTAATCCATACAGTCGGCAGCAAAATTATTGAAGCACCAGCAATAATTCCTATTTAAAAGATGAGCACTTAATACTGTTTTGTTAAGTAAATATTTGTCGAGTCATGATCTTAGTCTTATGTTGCTTATAAAAAAGTAAGTTGATGATAAAAATTAGCGATCAAAGTAAAAAATATAAATGAAAAATGTGGATGTGTGCTTCAATAATTTTGCTGCTGACTGTAGCGGGGCCACTTGAAAATTTATTATCTAGATAATTTTTGAAACACTGAATCAATTCGAATCAAAGTTGGACAGTGAGCTTACAGTCGGCAGCAAAATTTTTAAAGCGATAGCAATAATTCGTATGTAAAAAAGTACACTTAATACTGCTTTGTTAAACAAATCCTTGCCGAGTCATGTTCTTAGTCACTAAGGATTTAGCCACAAGGATTTATTTAACACCGCAGTATTAGGTGTACTTTAAGATTCTACCTGAAAATTTTTCATCACAACAAATTTGGAAATACTGAACTGTTTTGCGCAAAAGTTGGACAGTGAATTTATTTTGGATTAATAAAGTGAGCAACTTGCTCTGTCATTTTATTTCCAGGTGAAGGCCACTTAAAGTCAGGCTGCTAGTTGAAAATTTGTTATGACAATAACTAGAGTTTCACCGAATATTCGGTTCGAGCGAATATCTTGATATTCGACAACCGAGGTCGAGTTAAATTAAATTAGAATATTGAAATTGGTAAAAATATTTATCATATAAAATTAAACTGTTTTCCTTTTTTTTTTTTTTTTTTTTTTTTTTCAATTATTATTCATCAATATAATGATATTAAATAAGTGAAAAATGCCAGTCTAATAAAGTTTCTATCTTAATTTCTAATCTAAATAAAAATAGTCTGCATTAAAATGTAATATATTTCAAAATACTCACTTATTATAGTTTAATGAAGGGGAAATTGTGACAGCATATAAAACTACATTTACTTTGTGTGTACATATATGCAACTTTGATTACTTTGTTCGCCTGACGTAGGGTAGTGTTTTCTTTCAACCGAAAATAATTGTTGCGAGTTTATTGCATTTTATGGTGTTTATTTAAAGTTTTGTACTTATTACTTTAAAACACCAGTTCCGTGGTGCTTTCTTATTATGTATATGTATATTATTGAAGTCTTCTTTTCTGATGTTTAATCATTATAATGTTTTATGTATTATGTGTATGTAGCCTCCCAGTGGCAGAAGCACGGCGACATAGTCGCGGACACAGAAGAAAGGCTTGCGGACAGTTTTTGTCTGCACTGAGAAAAAAATTTGTCTGCAACTTTCGGATAACAATTCACTTATAAAAATTTCTGTATCAAAACTAAAACTAGTATTTGTATTATTTATAATTATTTATATTGTGTTGTATCAAACATTGCTATAAAATATTTAATTGAATGAGATGAATTGAATGAATACAATTGTTTATACAATATCGTTTTGTAGTAAAATTGTATTCATATATTGTTGCACAAGATCACCTCTGATGATATCCCCTTGAGATTCATGTTAATAAAGTTCGACTGCACTGAATTAATTCAAAATGAATTTCCAGGATAGACTCATCTTAAATAATTTCAAGATAAAAAGAACTTTATATACCATAATTTTTAATTTTCTGTTGAATCACACAAACGCTACTGAAGGCAGCGGGGACCCAAAACAATTAATTAGCTAAGATAATTTAAAAAAATGCATTGTTATCGTGTTTTGAGCTATTCTAAAAGTTTCAAATGCATAGCTAGCTGGGACGTTAGTTAAATAAATTTTATATTGAATCATATAAACGTTATCGAACGCAGCGGGGACCCAAAACAGTTGACTAAATGTCAAGGTTTAACCTGAGTAAAAATTTTCTTTAGCAAAAAAGCTAAAATCAGAAAAAAAGCTTTAGCAATTTGCGAAAATGCCAGAAACAGTAGAAAAAGATGAACATTAATTTACACATTATTCTAAACGCCTCGACATGTTTGACTTTCATTTGTAAATTAAACTTGAAAGTTTTTAATCAGGTCTTTAAAGAGTTATACACAGAAGATAATTTTTTTTTTAATTTGAAATAAAAAACAAAAAAGTAATAATTAAATTTACCACTGTAACCAGATCAATTCGAATATAGCACAAGCTAGCTAAAATAAATCTTAGCACATTTAATGGCAGACATGAAAAGTATTAAACTTTTTAGATTATTACTTTATTTTGTAAACTATTTTAAAGAAATAGGAACATCTTATATACGAAATATATTATTTTTCTGGAGATATAATTATCACAATGGCACGTAAAACTACATTAAGCTTATACTGAATCTGGAAATAAAAACAAGACTTACAAAAAAAAAAAAAAAAAAAGAAGAAGTAATATAAGTGAAATTTGCTTATTACTATTGAAAGTTTTTTGGTTTACAATTTATAATTTCTCTTTCTTTCATATTAGACCACTTTACAAATGCCTCATGCTTATTAACAAATTGATTTCCTGTATGCGGTTCTTATGCATAGTTCAGCATTTAATTTTCCTTATATGTATGAAACGATGGATTTTTCTTGATCAATGTTGCAATTTTTTCCCCATGAAAGATTTGTTATAATATTTTCGAAGATTTTTTTTTTTTTTCAATTTATCTTTAGTGAGATGCTTTATCCAAAAAGCAAAAACATATTATTTCATTTTCGCATTTTGGATAAGTCTTTTAGCATTTCGCGAAAAATGCTACCGTAGTGGAAACATTGCTAAAAATGCATTATCATGCATTGTTAAATACATTGCTAAAAATGCATTATGCTATTATGCAATGTATTTAAAAAAATGCATTGTCATCGTTTTCTGAAAATTTCAAATGTCTAGCTAGTCGGATCTGTATTTGTGTATAAAGTGATATTGCTATATAGAGAGCAAAAAGAAGAAAGCGACAAACTGTAAAGAAAAGTTAGAAACATTTGAGGCTTTTTTAAAAGTGAAAAAAAAAAAAAAAAAAAAAAAAAAAAAAACAGAAAAAGAAAAAGAAACGCAATATGATATGCGTTTACCATAAAATATTTTATTTAGATAGACCTTTTTCATTTATAATGTATTTGCTAATTTTTAAGAGCAATGTTAGTTAATTTAAACTGAAAGAAAATGTTGAGTTTGTTTTTAAAATGAAAAAGAATACTGATGATAATGTAAAGAAAAAGATAGCTAGATACAATTCAGGGAGGGAGGGGGGGGGGGGGATAGTGATACTATTTAAAAAGTCCTGAGTATTATTGCAGGATTGTTTCAGCCCTGTTAAAATAATTCTAAAATAACAACAATAAAAAAAGGCCTTAAATTAAAATTTTTATAATTATACATATTTTGCAAGTTCTGTAATAAGTTCAAAAATAAAGAAACTCATATTTAAACCCCATTTTAAAAACACAATTTATCCACATATATTCATGCAGAATTTTGAAATATCTGTATTTAAAGTGACACAGTCAATTTGATAAAATTTATCAATGTATTAGGTTAAAATTTACAATGCATATGGGAATGTAAATAGGATTTTCCAGTTAACTGTTAAACTATAGAAAAATAATATAATTTTCTCAACTGACAACTTTTTAAAAAGTTAAATTACAAGATGGTTGATGCATTTTTACCTTTCCAACACTTATTACAATTACTCAGTGGGGGAAAAAAAAGAAAAACAAGTATTTGTCAAACAGATATATGTGTAAATACAGTTTATAACTTATTAATAAAGGAAAAACAAAAACATAATAACTTAATAACAATCAAATCAGAAGTAAACATGCTTTTATTAGTATTTAATACATCTGAAAATCTAATTTTTATTTTAATCTAAGAATAAAGGCTTAATATTCTAGTGTTTATTTAAAATTTTATACTTATTACTTCAAGGTCTAACATTTTCATAAATACAGAAAAAAGATATTAATACAGCAAAAGTAAGTTCTTATTTGGCACGAAGTATATATATATATTTTCAATTAGTTTTTCATAGATAGACTTCAATGAAATTAAAATATTTTCAGATTATTAGAAAGAATTACAGAAACAACAACGCAGCACAAATACAGACAAAAAAGCGATAGAAACGTAAATAATTAGGCAGAAGCAGCTAGAGAAAGTTGAGAGAGCAGCAGTCTGAACAATAAATGAGATAAAAAAGAAATAGTTAATTTAATTTCAATCGCAAAATTTTGTAGAAGATAAAACTTTCTTTTATTTGATTACAACATCCGCATTAATAAAATGGCGGCGTACAGGTGCAGTTTTAGCTCAAGTATTTACGTAAACTGGATTAGTTCGATTTTCATTCAATTTATGTGCCTAAACTGACGTCCATATTTTATACGTTTTTCGTAGATACGTCTATGTCCGAAGTTTCACATATTCTGAACATACTGGAGCTGGAGATCTACGTTCAGAACTCGTCTATAGACGTAACTAGTACGCGATGGATGAAATATGAACATAATATGGACGTATGTGTTATGTGGGTATAAATAATATGATTAAAATGTAACTTTTTTTTGTATTTTTACATTAACACATGTCAGAAATACAAAGGAAAATATAAGTAAATATAAATAATGTTGTTTTATTCTTCTCAAATTATCTTATGGAAATCTGAACATTTTATCTTCTTTTCTTGAGTGATTATAGCAGTATATTGTTAAACAAATCTCATATCGTATTTTATTTAGCTAAAACTATGAAATATTATAAAAGAAGTACTCTAAAGTTGCACAAGACGAAAATAGAAATGACTGCCGTTTATTTACAATGAAACGGGGTGGGTACATGCGGGACTGCGCTGCCGGAAGCAGTGGGAACCCGGGTTCACTGTGTACCCGATTAGAAATGATTTTTTAAAATATTCTTTTCTTAAGAATAAAAATTTGATTTGAGAAGGAATATGTGCGCTCAGCGCACGTACATCTTCACATGTGCGCGCGCATGGTTCTGCGCTGCCGAAGCCAGTGGGACCCGGGCCGACTTTTTACCCGATCAGAAATGATTTTTTTTTTTTTTTTTCATTTCTTAACACTAAAAGTTACTGTTAGTGATTCATTAATTAAAGTGATTCATTTGAAAATACTGACCCGCTAGTTTATCACTGAAACGCACTGGGTACATTTGGCAACCCTAAAAGGAAACAAAATGCCTGATGCGTCAGCTCGTATACATAGGAGCCTTACATATTACTGGCTTAAGATTTCCTTGACGTGAAGTAACTGTTCGCGCATGCTCTTACTTCTTATTTGCATATAGTGCCTTGCTATATCGGTTGTATCGTCGTCGTCATCTCGCGAAATACGAAGCAAGTGCAGGTGAAATTAAAAGGAAGGTAAATAGTGATTTATTAATTTTTATAATAATTTTGTCCATGTAATTGCTGGGCGGTTTGAACTGGTGAATCATGAATATGATTAAGTTAGCATAATTTTTCCCCACTAGAAGATTTAACGTGAAGGTGCGAATGTGTATGTATGTGTGTGTGTGTGGGGGGGGGGGCAATCTATTGGAATTTAAAGTAAAATTGAAAAGAAGTTTGTGAAAGACCACAATTATATTAGCAAAATTATACTAGCAAAATCATCTTTGGAATTCAATGAAGCATTGACTTAAAACTGACACACTTGATTCTCGGATGAGTAATTTTCAAGATGAAGACGTGAACTTTTTTTTTTTTCTGTATGTTAAGGCTTTTTATATACATTTTTCAGAGACATAAAGTCAAAATTGCCATTTTTTGACTCATTTCACTTTCTTGCCTGAGTGCGAACTGATGAATCGCAAATATAATTTAATTTGACATTCATTTTTATTTATTTAACTATCTATTTATTTCACTTCAAGAATGAATGGGAATGGGAGTGTGGACGAATGTTTTTTGAAATTTATCTTAAATGTGCTTTTGCAAAACCTTGATACTTGAGTACTAGTACCAGCCAGAAATTCACATATTTTGGTTATTTTTCACAGGCTCCTGCTGAGATGAGGGAGGGTTAAATGTCTCCGAATTCGTCGCATACTTTTTTGCGGTATGGGAATTTAAAAAAAAAAAAAAATGTAATGGATAAAAAATGTAAGTAAAAGAAAATGTATATATATATATATATATATATAAAAGTAATGGATATTTAAATTTTTCGATCTCTGATTTCTGTAATACAATTAGGTGGAGTACATGATAAGGGCAACTTTACCGTCTCCAAATTGAGGGATGGGGCATTAAACTGTACACCAGTATTTCACACCCGGTAGGAAGTGGGGCACACCTTAAAAACGCATCATTTGAGAAAACGCATTATTCTACACAAGTAAAAGGACGTGTTTGTCTGTATGCGATGTGCGGGAAAAACTATGATGCGTACTGTTCTGATTTTTTTTTTTTTTTTCCAGAGAAACAAATGCATGCAGATTTGCTTTTAGATTTCTGTATTCCAATGATATTTTTAAAAAGTTTGTTTTATGCAACTTTTTGCGTTTCTTCTCCGATATTTTTTCTGAGTTGTAATTTCAATATGATGTCAATAAAAATAAAGCGGATACAATTTTTTATTTTAAATTTTTAACGTTGTGTTTTTTTCTTTAATTAAAATGATTATAAAAAAAGGGTGGGCTAAACCTGAATCATTAAAATTTTCTAATAAAACTGATGTCATAATAACATTAAAATATTGGTTTTGTCTTATTTTTTTTTTTTTAAATATTAATTTCAATTAATCGAATAGTCTTATGTGTATTTACTCGATTTTATAATTTGTAAACTAATGTGCATGCATATTTAGCTCATGTTAAATTAAATGTGTTTCTAATATATATAATGAAGTTCAAATAATTAATTGTCAGTTACATTTTATAAACAGCTGTATATCATGGTATTTGGGCACGATTTTGATTTGCTGAGAAAAGTCGCTAATCGAAGTATATTATTTTAACATTTTAGTTCTTCTTTCTGTCTTTTTTTTTTCTTTTTGTTATTCATCTAAATATAGTGACTAGCGATGCAGGCAAAGCCTGTTGGTTTAAGATAACGATGAAACTTTAATTATCATGAACACAGTACAAACATAGCTGCTCTTAGATGCATAATTATCGCAATGGAGTTGTGACGCTCTTTGTGTATGATGATGTACATAATACACATCTTTAAATAAAATAAATTCAAAATAAAACTTTTTCACTTGAGTTACTTTTCTTGTCTGATTGTTAATTGAGAAAACTTGAGTTTAATTAACTTATACTTTCTTCACTTGAGGTATAAACATCAATGGAGGGAGGGGGATTATTTATCGGAATGTATCTTAAAATTACAAGATTTTTCACTACGAACATGCACAACCGATAGAAATTTGCATTACTGGGTAATTGAAACATAAACCTTAGCATAATTTTTCACAATATATTATATATTAGAAGAAAAGTAAAATATGATGCATATTTTTAATATTCTATCTCTGTAATTGAATGCGGAAAAAGGTCACAAGATAAAGGTAACATTAATCTCTCCAAAATGGGAGGTGTATGTTAAACTGTGTATCAAAATTTCGAACATCTGCAAGAAAAGTGATACATCTGAAAAATGCAGTATTTAAGAAAAACCGTGTTTATGATAACGATACTTCATTGACTAGCATTTACACAAAACTTTTATAACTCTACCTTTCTTATGGATGATTTTCGAGATAGAGATGTGAATTTTTCCGAATGTTGAGGTATTTCACACATATTTTAATGACATAAAATGAAAATGTCATTTTTTGACTTACTTTTCTTGCCTAGGTGCCTCAATGCGGTAAATAAAAAATGATAATGATAAATAAATAAATAAAAATTCGCCTATTATATATTACATATGTTTCTTCTATTTTGCAGTTATTATTATTATTTTTTTTTTTTTTTGATATCTGAAAATTAAACATTCATAGTTAATCTTATCAAATAGTCTTACTTAAATGGAGTTAGCATTGGTAGTAGATTAGAACAACGTAGTGTTTTGTGGTACCCTTGAAAACATTTAATGGTATGATATATTCTAGTAGCGTGGAAATTATCACCAGCATTGCAAAATTTAGTTAGTGTCTTAATTTCTTATTTGAATGAAAACTATATTTGTTAGGTAGCATTAACAGATTTTAATTAAAAAAGAAGATGAAGAAGTCTGTCTATGAGGCCATATTAAAGTTAACTGAGCAGTTTAGAAAAAACTCTCTTCTCTACTTCACGCTAATAATCCAAATCACTCAGTTCGTATAGTTTTACATTTTTTCCCTCAAGTCTTCCAATTCCGTGGAGGAGTGTACTTCGTAAGGGGAAATGAACCTTTTCCCCACAAAGTAACTTCCAATGGACAATTTGCACACATGGGGAATTTGAATAAAATCCTATTCTTCTGGTAGTTTTAGGCCCTTAAATATAAAAAAGTTTATTAGAAATGCAAAAAAATTTCTCATTAATTTCAAAAATAACTTTAAAATTAACCAAAAATCACGTGACTTCAAAACGCTGACTGACGTCACACTTTATGATGCTTCAATTTTGTTAGCCTAGTTAGCAAGCAGCAATTCGTTTTAACTTTCGTAATTATCAACCGTTTATGTGATTTCTGAGCATTTCTTTTTCATCTTATAATCACTTAATATCATTATCATAATTTTTCATTATCAATATTTTCAATTGTTTTCTTTTCATGGCGGTTGTCCAATGTTTTCGTTTAGTAGGATCTTGTGGAACGCTAAAGAATAGCTTTTGAGAAGCATTTAACCGTTGTAATAGTGCAGAGTGGTACAATACAATATTTATACTAGGATTTTTTAATATCCGTCATTATTACAAAATACAAAACCTATTTCACTGATTCAAGAAGCAAAGCAAAGCACAAAATCTAATGTAAACAACGATTACTCCCGTTTGTTGTCATAAAGAGTGACGTCACGATATATTATACTGCGTTTTCTCGATAGAGTAAATAGTGCGATCTTAAAATTGTTATAAATCAGTAATTAGTTTTCAAATAAAGAAAATATATGTATTTATTTTCTTACCTTTTCACATTCTATTTCATAAGAATGAAATGAGAAAACGTGCAAATTCCTCATTAGAAAATTCTATGACACATGAGAAACTAAAGCTGCGTTGAAACACTGGCAACAATGCAGAACAACAAAGTCATAAATTATCCATTGTCCGAAAATGATCCTTGAAATTTTGCACATGTTTACAATGAAGGACATTACTTTTTATTGCTCTTTTACAAAAGAGACCCAAGTTCTCCAACGTAGTAGGAGGTTTGTCAGAGCAGAAAACTTTTCTCCAGCTTCGCGACAAATCAAATCACACATCAAAGGAATCTGAATAGATCCACAATTGTCGCCAGAGTCAGAACGCAGTTTTAGTTCCACATCTAGCTAGGTAGTTCATTGAGTAACTGTGTGGTTTCAAACAGACTATGGTTAGCCCCTTGTCTGCAGGCGAAGTCGGCAACATTATAATGGAGCGTGAAATCGCGGCCTTTATAAAACTGGCTTGTTGAACATCCTCTCGGAATATACCCGATCATACTTCACAATCTGCAAAATGCCAAACTTCTACAGAAATTTAAGAAGACTTTTTTCTTTTTTTGTAATGTTTAATAAAACTTATTTTTAAAACTTAGGTACAGATTTTGCAGTAAAAATATAGCCAAAAATTGTTTTTTGAAAAATTTACATTGACGAGTACTTTTTATTTATTTATTTTAAATTAAAAATTAATTAATAAGTTTCAAAATCCACCCCGAATTCTTTTAGATAAGTTCTGTTAAACATAAAAAAGAAAAGAAAAGAAAAAATTTTGTGTAGCACTGTACTATTTAAATATATAATATATTAATTGTATTTGTGTGTGTGATAAGCATTCAACAATAAACTACAAACATAAAACTTGAAGCTCATTTTCGTATATTTCAATTACACAACATACATAAACAGTTAAAAAATATTAGTTATAAATTTTTCAAAGACCTCTACAATATAGCATACCCTCATTTGATGCTTTCAAATGAGTTAAATTAATGTTACATCAATCTTATCTATAGAGATTATTGGAAAAAGAAGAAACTGAAAGTCACTTATGTATTATTCCTAAATTACTCGTTCATCCGATTGTCAAAATTTTATTAAAATTCCTGTATATAGAAATTCATTGATAGAACAAAAATATTTATTATATTTATTTTTTCTTAGACAGCAAAGATTTTACAGATTTTGAATAATTTTCTTTTGATATACTGTTTTGTAAATATATAAATCTTGTAATATTTAAAGAATAAATATTATTTGTGTGCATATTATTTGTGGCATTTCATTTGTTATTAAATTCGATCGATAAAGATGGACAATTTTATGTTTTGAAAACCTTCATTACACAATGAATGCTTTTTTTTTTTTTTTTTTTTAATAGCTTTTTGTTTATTTGAAAATGATTGGAATTTTAAATTAGCATTTTATTAGCAACATATTTCGAAAATAGATTTTTGAGTTTATACATTTATATAAATTGATGTTACATGGTAAACGAAATGAAGAGGTTAAACTCAAAATATCAATAAATCAAATGGATTGATAAGAAAGCACTACAGAACTGGCGTTTTAAATTATTACTTACAAAACTTTGAATAAACTCCATAAAATGCAATAATCTCGCAACAGTTGTTTCGGGTCGAAAGTGCACCCGACCTTTCATTAAGCAAACAAAGTAGGCACGAGTGCTGCAGTCAAAGTTTGCATTTTATGGTATTTATTCAAAGTTTTGTACGTAACAAAAACAAGTACTATTTTGGCTTCAATTAGATCATCATAAATAATAATTTTGAGATTGAAAAGGTCTAATATTATGGAATTGAATAAAAAATTGATCATAATATATATATATATATATTGTCTATTTGGCTATTTTGTCCTATCGCTTCAACTGAAAGGATGAAATCTAAAATTTCCAATCGGTTGAAATATATTTTTATTATAAATTACAAACTTTAATGTTTCTTCTAATATTATTTATTTATATTTGATGGTATAAATGTTTAAAATTTATTTTAAGGAAGAAATTATATATATACAGGGATCTCTCATTTATGCTCGGGTACAAGGGACCGTAACAAAAATGCGCCAAAGGGAAACCCCCCAAAAGGTTATTAAAAGTGAAATATCAGCCCAGTGCAGATGGTAATTGTTAATTAATGCTATGTACATATAATATTATTGAAAAATGTAAATGTGTAACACACACACATTAAAAAAAAAAAAAAAAAAAAAAAAAAAAAAGAAGGATTTTTTAAAATTTAAATCTTTTTTTATTCCTATGTAATTTCTTACAAAATAATTTAGAATCAAGGATTATTTTTGTTTTCGAGAGTTTTCACAGAGCGATTTCTTTTTCAAGTTCACGAAGATATGAAAATCTCCTTTAGTTCCAAAATTTAACTGAAAATAACCCCACAAAGTTCCTAACGCTTCCATTGATCTTGTTGGAGTTAGGGGAAACTTTTGCCGTATCTTCTTCATTATCTCATCGCCGCCTTCTTCATTTTTGTTTTTGTCGCTACCATTTATTTCAACTACTAAGTCACAAATTTCCCACAATTCAGCTGTGATTAAATTGTTATCTGGAGGATCATACAGACTGAAATGAAAAAATTTTTTCGAAAGAAAAATTCGTGCGTATGTGAAAGGTGCTTTTTAATTCCGTGCATAAATGAATAAGTTTTATGTCTGTTTTCCTATATTCTTGAACCGGACTACTGGACTAAGAAAAAAAAAAAAAAAAAAAAAAAAACGCGCATCAGTGAATAGTGCGTGTAAGTGAGAGATTACTGTATATTCAAACGATTAAATATTTTTATACCTTAAAAAAATATTGAAGAATAATCTTATTTTGCATCACAGAATAACTTGAATAGATTCATATAAACGTAAGAAAATGACAACATAAAAATGCAAAGGAGCGAGGATGCCTTTTCATGCAAGTATCTATGTGAAAATAGTAATAAAATTTTGCTCATTTTGTAAATAAGAAATGGCAGATTCCTTCAACAAAACATTTGAAAGATGTAGAGAAAAGCATTAAGTATAGAAAGTTTTGTTTTTAAAAGATAGAATCATTCAACGCACCGCGCACCACTTTGGAAAATATGACAACTTCAAAGAGTAATGCATTATAGAAAAAGGAGTCTTAAGTAACTTACACATGTAATACGGACATTTTTCAAATAGCATATGGTCCTTTCTTTAGATAAATTAATACTAAAAATTAATTTTTTTGCATTTCTAATTAAAAATTTCTATAATTAAGAAAAACATGACTAAACTATTTTTCATTTAATCATTTGGTTCATAAATATATCGCGAATGTTTGCTTTACATAGTTTAACTCTTTTAAGATTTTTTTTGTTTCATCCCCCAGTTTATACATGATATTTTTAATACAATTACCGTATAGTATAAAGAATTTAGACATAACCTGAAGAAAAAGGAAAAAGATCCTTTCACACACTTAATTATTCCCCCCCCCCCAATTTTCTTTCTTTTTTTCTCAAGCCCCCCCACCCCCCTCTTTCTTTTTTTCTAATTTGTAAAAGGTAATCCTGTATTGAGAAAGTTGTGAAATTATACAGTAATATGAAATCAAATTAACCACGCTATTCATGTATGTTGACACTCCAAATGTGATAACTTCGAGCATTTATACATACTACAGGCTTTGGATATATTAAGCGAATTAATCTTTTAAAGAGCGATAATTGTTCAGGCTAGGCTTCGAACCTGGGACCTTTGCGTTAACGACTATAACGTTCTATTAGTTGAGCTCTCCTGGTAGATAAGTGACCCATTACATTTGCTTCTATAAAAAATGAAATATTTCTTATGTCTTGCAAATACAGAAAAGGTCTTATTGATATCTTTTTTTTTTCTGTATATTAATAACATAACTGCTAAATATCAGTAATTGGAATAAAAAAGTTAACTATTTCTACAATAGTTTTTATTAATGGATTGTCCGAATTAATATTTACAACAGCGTATAAACAAAGCCAGAATTCGAACTTGTGGCCTTTTGAATTAATGTCCAATGTTCTTTCATTTTTGCTTTTGCAAAGATTTGTCCAATCTATCAGAAATCTAAGTAATAACAATAATAATATACAACTTTTATATGAGTGAACTATGCGGTTCCATTATCGACCGGGATTCTATTTAGTTGGTAGAGCATTGTAGGACGTTAACCCAAAGGTTCCAGATTTGAATACTGGCCTAGGTCAGTTTTTGCTGTTGTAAAAGATAAATTGGCAAAACTATTAGAAATCTACTCGAAAATTATACTTCGCAGAAACAAGAATGTATTAAAGCGATTCTCTGATTATCATGCCTGAAGCCCATTGAGAATCTATGGGGAAATAATCTCAATTGTAACTCATTAATTAATTCAGTTTTTAAAATCCGTTTTCAAATAAAGAAAATTTCCAACAATTAATTATCGTTTTATAAAAACTGATTTTTATTTATTTATATTTTTTTCGAAGTTGAGAAATGCAAATTTTCACTAAGTGAAATTTAGCATTATATGCATTTAAAGTACCATAATTTCATGTATATAACCCGCGGGTAATCTATAAATAAAACCTGAGTTTGTATGTCCTGCGGGCTATCATCCGGTGCAGATATCTATCGCAAAGAAGGAGAAAATCAACACGTCTCATTTTTGTTTCAGAAGTATGGATTATTAACGTATAATGACGATGAAATTGAGGACAGTGAAAAGGAACTTGATGAGGAGTATAACAAGGAAGACGAAGACGAACTGTCCCAAACATTTTAGTTCTGATACGGAAGAATCCGATTTCGATGGATTGGAAAGAATTTTGCAAATAAATTTATTATTAATCTATAATTTTCTTATAAATCGAATAAAGGTGTTAATTGTTAGAAGTTACTCCAGTTTACAGTAATTTACATAGAGAGAAAGATTAATGCAAAGTTATGATTATTTGCTTTTTCGTTATAGGTAAGTAAATTTATTTGTTTATTATTTATATCTAGTTGTATAATTCTTTATTATTTGTATCTTTTCCTACTTATTATTAAAATAATAGCAATTAATATTGAAATTATAAAGAGCGATTGCCGACCAGGTGATTTTAGATATGCGGGGTATCTTTTGGTTATAATTATTTTTAAATAATTTTTTTACGCTGCGGGTTACCTTCCGCCGCGGTTTATACGCGAAATTACGCTTTAAAAAAAAAAAAAAAAAAAAAAAAAAAAAGGGGGAAAGATTGGTTAATCAGTTTACACTTCTGAATTTTCTGTATGTGAAAACATAATTTAAAAATATTCAGTAAGAAAGGAGGATACCTAATGTCATCGACTGCCAAGTCTCATGTTATTCAATAGAAAAATTTGTGTCCACAATCAATCAATACCCAACGTATTTATTTATTTTTAAATTACTTTTTCACTATTAGAAAATTATCAGTCATTAAATTAGTACTCGTTTTTTTTTTTTTTTTTTTTTTTTTTTTTTTTTAAACTTATTATTCCCATTTATAATATTTTGTTTTCACTAAATTATTTTTTAACTGAAGAAATAAAATATTAAAAATAAATTTTAAAATACTTGTCCTGATTTATTAATCATGAATTTTCTGAATGTGAAAATGAAGTAATATTAATAATAAAAACTGTTAATACATTATTCTGTAAACACTTTTTACCATAGAATACATGGGCTTTGGATGTCGGCGAGATTAGGTAGAGTAGAGAAGAGGATTATTTCTCCGCAACTGGCTTCCGGCGAACATGGCCTGATTTAGGCAAGGGCACACATTATTTATATTTACACCATTATTTTTTCACAAATATTTTCCTCTCATAATAAACAGAAAAATCTCATTAAAAATTATTTTAAAAGAATACTGGTGTCTAATAACGATGAGTAAGTTCGATTGTTTTACACCGTTCACTTCTTCTAAAAATATAATTAGTAGTGAGACGTTAAAACCCAACCAACCAACCATCTTATAAAAATAATTTCCTAGTCAAAGTGTGGAAATTCTATATGAAGAAAAAAATAATTGTAAAATATTCCGGTATGAGAGTGCTCCTGCCTTAATCAGGCTCTGCCGGCGACGATAAGTACAAAGTTTCTTTGTGTTTGATGTACAGTCGGCAGCAAAAGTATCCAAGCACTAGCAAAAGTTCTAATGTGCATATACATATATAAGGTACACTTAATACAGTTTTTTTTTTTTTTTTTTTTTAATAATACCTTGTCGATTTCGGTTCTTAGTCAGTCTAAGAACAAGATTCGAAACAGATTTATACAACAAAACAGTATTAAGTGTAATTTTTTTAACATAGGAACTGTTGCTTGTGCTCGGATACTTTTACTGCCTACTGTATCATGTTAAAAACATGCTTGGCAAGTAAGATTTGATTCACGTTTGCTGCATCAACTATATTTGGTGCAGCAAGTACAATTCATACTTGATGTGTATTACTTGATTCGTGTGAGTGAGCTGTGGCAAACATAGTACACGCTTGATACACATTACTTGATTCATGTTTGAACTATCTAGTCTAAAGCAAGTGGGACAAGTGTAAACAAGGATTCTTGATTTTCACTTGCATTAAACTTACAGGCTTGAAATGTGAAGCTCGATGCAAGTTGCTTGACTTGAGTAGTCAATGTTGATGATAGCACAATACAAGTTCTCTGTGCTGCCTGGGATATGTTTTGACTAGGGTATAAGTGCGTAGATTAACTTTTAGGAAGCATTAAAGAAAAATCTATATATATAAAATCGTTGGGCAAAAACAAATAGAAAATACAGTTAGGCCGTTCAAAATTGGTACAGATAGGTTTTAGAGGCCTGCAATTCGAATGGGGATATTTTCGAAAGTGTAAAGTTATTAGGAGGGCTGGGAAGGGGGGGGGCGGAGGGGCAAACAAATAAAATAGAGTTAGATCATTCAAAATTGGTACATAGAGGTTTTCGATACCTACAAATCGATTGCGGATATTTTCGAATTTTTATAATTATTGCGAGGGGCAGGAAGGGGGAGAGCGGAGGGGCAGAAAAAAATAGAATTGGATCGTTCAAAACTGGTGCATGGTGGATTTGATACTCACAAATCGATTGCGGATATATTCGGATTTGTAAAATTATTAGGATAGACGGTACGGGAGGGGGGGGGGGAATAATAGAAATAAGAGTTAGAGCATTTTGGGAAATTTTTCCGAAGCCAGTGAGAACCCGGTGCGATATTTTTCCTAATCAGATTTTGTTTCTCTTTTTTTTTTCACGTGATAAAAATTAATGTAATTTTGAGAATTCAGTAATTATAGTGATTCATTTAAAAATAAGGACCAGCGAAGCGGGCGTTGCCTGCTAGTATGTAAATATACTCCCATGGCTTATCTCTTTTCTCAAATGAGTGAATGCGAAGATGTTTTTTTCACTACTCATTTAAGGAAATGAATTAGAACATACATATAGGGGTCAATTCTGAGTAGTTACGATGCGATAAGTCGGCGATTTGTGACGTCACCGAAATCTGTTTTCACATTGTATGTTATTATCGCATGCGACCATAAGAGCTATTCTTGGACCAGCATTTTCGCGAAACCACAGTCGTGACCCACAGTTTGGAAACCACTGCTCTAGAACTTTCTTTATGCACATATCTCTGCCTAGGGTATAAGTGCGCAGATGACTTTTTAGGAAGCATTTTATTTAAATACACCGATGGCTTTCCCTAACAGCACACATATCCACAGTACATCCTGAGGATGTCCCTTAGATGTACTTCCATGCACAGGATATCTTGTGGATAAGATGTGCAGTTAGGGTTCACACATGAGTAAATTCGAAGATGATTTTTTACACTACTCATTTGAGGAAACCAATTAGAATATACTTCACACACATATAGCTTTTCTCCGTTACGAATGTGAAGATCATTTTTTAGATGACTTGAGAGAATATTTTAGAAAATTCTTCACTCTATGGCGTTTCTCCTGCACGAATTCGATTATGCTTCTTTAGATTAATTAATCGAGAAAATCCTTCAGAACACTGTTCAGATACATATAGTTCTCCTGTATGAATGCAAAAATGTGCCATTAAATTACTGTTTTGAGAAAGTCCTTTAGAACATTTTTCAAACACATAAGTTCGTTCTCCTGTATGAATGCGAACATGTGTCGTTAGACTGCTCTTAGCAGAAAATTCTTTAGAACGTTCTTCACACACATATGGCTTTTCTCCAGTCTGCATGCGGAGATAGTTTTTCAGATCGCTTATTTGAAAAAACTTTTAGATTATTTTTCACAAACATACGGTTTTTCTCCAATATGCACGCGACGATGTTTTCTTAAACTGCTCTTTTCCGAAAATGTTTTAGAACATTCTTCACAAACATATAGTTTTTCTCAAGTATGCACGCGAAGATGTTTTTTCAGATAGCTTATTTGAGAAAATCTTTTATAACATTCTTCACAAACATATGGTCTTTCTCCTGTATGAATGCGAAGATGTGTCGTTAAACTGCTCTTAGCAGAAAATTCTTTAGAACATTCTTCACACACATATGGTTTTTCTCCTGTATGAATGCGAACATGTATCGTTAAACTGCTCTTAGCAGAAAATTTTTTAGAACATTCTTCACACACGTATGGTTTTTCTTTAGTATGCACGCGGAGATGTTTTTTCAGAGCGCTTATATGAAAAAATCTTTTAGAACACTTTTCACACACATACGATTTTTCTCCAGTATGGATGCGAAGATGTTTTGTGAAACTGCTTTTTTCAGAAAATTCTTTAGAACATTCTTCGCACACATATGGTTTTTCTCCAGTATGCACGCGAAGATGTTTTTTCAGATCGCTTATTTGAGAAAATCTTTTAGAACATTCTTCACAAACATATGGCCTTTCTCCCGTATGAATGCGAACATGCGTCGTTAGATTGCTCTTAGCAGAAAATTCTTTAGAACATTCTTCACACACATATGGTTTTTCTCCAGTATGCACGCGAAGATGTTTTTTCAGATCGCTTTTTTGAGAAAATCCCTTAAAACATTCTTCACACACATATGGTTTTTCTCCTGTATGAACGCGAAGATGTCTCATGAGATTATTCTTATTAGGAAATCCTTTAAAGCAGTCTTTACACACATACGGCTTTTCTTCCGCATTTCTAGGTAGATGTATACTCATATTTTCAATGACTAAATTATTTATGAAACTTGTCACAAATAATTTGTTTCCTGTAAATGAATGTGCAACTAAGTCTGTATGGTCCTATCAAGATAAACTAATAACAGAAGTAAACAAACGATTTACCGTAGGAAAGGGCATGTTTACAAACAATTTTTGCTTTTTCTTCACAAAATTGCAAATCAGAAATAAATTTCATTAAAATTAATCCCTTTGCCCATCTCCACTCTATACAAAGACGAGTTGGATGAGAACGCATTATGACACGAAATCCCTCATTTCTATGTGCTTTGGTTTTTGTGAGAATAATTTGTACTTTAAAAACGTACAATGATGAATTATATTAAAATAAGTTACTCTAAAGTAACGTAAGACGATAAAAAAATGTTTGTTGTTTGTTTATCAGAGTAACGTGCTGGGTACATGTGGCAACCCTAAAGCAACAAAATGCCTGATGCGCCAGCTCGTATATATAGGAGCCTTAATTTTATCGCATCCGAATATTCGGTCAGTTAGATATATTCACACGTCAATATTGCCGTTCAAAAGAGCGTGATAAACCTGTTATCGCAAGGGAATCGTCCTGGTGTTTCGGTGTTTTGAGATTGGTTGTTTACAATTATTATTATTATTTTTTTTTTTAGGTTTCTTGTATTTTGAAGACTGATTTACAAGCGGACTACGAGTGAAGCATACAAATCTGTTGTATATGTTATCAATAAACAAACAGCAAACAAATCATTTTAGTTTTTATATTACTTCTTTTTATTTCGTGTAAACGAAATTTAACCAACAAAATATTTAAAAATAATTGATAAATTATTATTTGTTGTTAAATTTAGCTCTTTTAAAAGTTTATCTCTTCTTTAGAAACACTTTGAAACTTTGTTGGGAAATGATGAAAACAAAAAAGTGTTTTATTATTTATTATAATGTGAAATATGTGAAAAATTATTTTAAAAACAATTTATTTTGATCATAGGACTATCCGTGATTGTAATGAAATGCTCGCCCTCTGGTGGGCTAAGGTGAAATTATCATACCACTGATAGCTTTCACGCTGAAACAATGATAGAACAACAATAAATACACGTGGCTATTATATTTAATAACAACTGCAGTTGTGAAAGCGCCATCTATAGATCATTACAAACGCGGATCGTGTTACCTAATAGTAATGATAGTTTGCCGAGCTAAAACTTTAAAAGCCAAAATACAGATAAAGGGCCTAAGAAAACATAGAATCAAGGAGAACTAATTCTTTATCTATTGAATCAGCACAGCATTCTATTTTATTTATCTCCTCCGTTTCGACAAAGCTGTCGTCTGGTAATGGATATAAATCTACCTACAAACACGGGCAAAAAACCATATGTGTGTGAAGAATGTTCTAAACGATTTTCTGTCAAAGGTAATCTAATACAACATCTTCGAATTCATACGGGGGAAAAACCATATGTGTGTGAAGAATGCTCTAAACGATTTTCTGTCAAATGTAATCTAATAAAACATCTTCGAATTCATACGGGGGAAAAACCATATGTGTGTGAAGAATGTTCTAAACGATTTTCTGTCAAAGGTAATCTAATAAAACATCTTCGAATTCATATGGGAGAAAAACCGCATGTGTGTGACGAATGCTCCAAAGGATTTTCTCAAAAATCTCATCTAAAAAAGCATCTTCGAATTCATACAGGAGAAAAGCCATATGTTTGTGAAGAATGTTCTAAAGGATTTTCTGATAAAAGTAGTCTAAACAAACATCTTCACGTTCATACAGAAGAAAAGCCATATGTGTGTGTAGAATGTTCTAAAGAATTTTCAGGATTAAGTGCTTTAAAAAGGCACCTTCGAATTCATACAGGAGAAAAGCCATATGTTTGTGAAGAATGTTCTGTAGGATTTTCTGATAAAAGTAGTCTAAGAAAACATCTGAGAATTCATACTGGAGAAAAACCATATGTGTGTGAAAAATGTTCCAAAGGTTTTCCTAAAAAGAGCAAACTAAGAAGACATCTTCGCATTCATTAGGAGGAAAAACATTTGTGTGTGAAAAATTCTAAGTGATTTGGTAAAAAAGTATTTAAAAAAATCTTTGCACATATTCAGGTGAAAAACTATAGTGAGCGAAGTATGCTTTCATTTTTATTTCTAAAACATCATTTATTTACACATTTGTCTGTGAGAAAAACCGTATATGTGCGGAAAGTGTCCTGAAGTATTTCTGTGATAAGGCTGTATACGAAAACATTTTCGTTTTCATACATGAGAAAAGCCATGGGTGTCTTTAAAGAATGAAAAAAAAAGGGGGGGTGGTGATTTAAATAGACATCTGTGCACTTATGCCGTAGAATAATACGTGTGTAAAAAAATGTTCATAACGTTAAAAAAAAAATATATATATATATATATATTCGTTTTCATGAGCTGTATGTGTATGAAATGTGATGTAAAGGGTTTTCTTAAAACAAAGATTTAAATAGACCTGTACACACCTGTATAGACTTATGACTGTTAATATAACCTACAAAAATGTTTTCAAAAATATGTCTAAATGCAGATGTACATTCTTATCGAAAAAAGAAATTCGTATAGGATGGTTATATTTAACCCTCCGTTAAAGTGAACTAAATTCCTTATATACTGAAAAATATTTTTTTTTTTTTTAAATCTCAATTTGCATTGCTGTTACCATACCTTTCACTGTCTAATTTATTGTTGAGGGGAAAAAAATGGATTTTTTTTTAAACTTAAATTTTGTGTAGAGTTTTCTCTTTCTTACACATATTCCTCAATCCGGCAAGACAGACCACTAGGCTGCACAAAGTCCTCCCCGCAGCCGAGGCGAGGCGAAGACTTCTTTGCCACTTGAGATTTAAAAATCTTCACACGCTACTCTTCACAGGGTTATTATTTTTACTTGGAGTGTTGTGGTCAGGGCTCTCCCTTCTTTCCTACGTTTATGGTATTAATATAGGAAATTAAAATGGAATGAAGGAAAAAAAAAGGGTGAAAAATGAATGTTTGCTTTTTTTTAATTGTTCTTAATTCTTTTGGCTTTTGTTTTGCTGATGGGAGTTCCTTCTGCTTTTCATTATTGTTTGTTTTAATTTTTTCTTTGGTACCCGCGCGTGTTCGTTTTGCGTCATTTGTCCGAACTTCTCCGTTTTTCTTCTTTTTCTGCTGGTTATGAGGGT
>CAWVNO010000528.1:693404-772268 GCA_963930645.1 Salticus scenicus | reverse complement strand
TCCAGATCTTTTAATCACCGATCCATTAAGTCCTCTTTTCAAAACATTTCTAATTGCACATCTAGAGCGTTTAATAACTTTTGAAAAATTATTAATTGAAGCACCAGTTCCATTTAATCTCCAAATTTCGCGAATTTCACTTTATTTTAATTCTGTACCTCGTGGCATGTTTGTAAATGAGTGAAGTCGGTTATTGTCTGCTTTAGTTAACTGCTGACGTCATAGCAGCGTGCAGAAAATTTGCATACTGCACATTATTTTCGAAAAAAAGCAGGTGTTTAAATTAAAATGCTAGGGTGTCTTATAATTTTGTCCATGGTATTTTTAATTTTTTTTTTTATTAAATTCTATAAAAATATCATTTCTGAAAAACAATTACGTATGATAACAGAATAAATTTATGTTTTTGACGAATTTGATAAAACATTTTTAAGCTCTGAATCTTTTCTTTCACTATTTGTCAAATTAGATAGGTGTCTTATAATTATGTCTACCACTGTATTTATTAATTCCATAAATTGACAATCTAAATCATCTTGTTAAAATGGCCGTATTTACTTGTTTGCTGAAGTAATATTAATAACGAGAACTGGGCTTCTAAAACAGCAGTTTTTAATCTGTTAATTATCAATTTTGACAACTCTTTCCCCTTCTCGGCCTCACCAGTGGTCAAGCAGTTCTGCGCACGAAGCTAGTAGACGAGAAGCACCGCGTTCAATCCCAGGTCGCACTCATCGACCTGGCCGTTCGGAGTTTTCCGTGACTTTCTCTGAAACTAGTGTAAATACGGGTTAGGACTCCTTAGGAAGATCCTCATGGAGCGCGTTCCACCTATAGGCCTAGAACCAAGTGTAGTCAATTGACCTTAACCCCTTCAACCAACAACCAAATTCCTCTTCCCTTTTCGCGTCTAAAATTGAATACTGATATTAATCGGACACAAGCAGTGGTTAATAAATAAATAAATAAATAATGGACAGACATATACAGAAAAATTTAAATTAAAGAGAAATGTTAAATTAAATATCTGTATTTTTAACAGCATTAAAAGTTTGCTTCCTTTTAAATATTAGTACTTTTCGCCTTACTAACCCATTTAAAAAAACTTTCAGCATGAAATTTTTATGCTGTGGGATAGCGAATGTTACTTTGAACTGAATGAACAAAAGCTTTTCTGTCGGTATCACTTTTCTTGAAAATAGAATTCCCGAAAGTTGCACCCATACTCCAAACCGCCTTAACAGTGAACAATAACTTTTCTGCCTCAACCTATCTTTAGGCTATAAAGGACAGGTGTTCTCTCAATCTCGTTTAGAAGAAAGAGAGAGAAGAAAAAAAAATAAAATAAATAAAATAAATAAAAAACGATGTACTGTAAAATTCAAATGTATGATAAAACGAATTTTCGCGTTTGAAATTTCGACCTGTTGGAAGTTGGAAGCACGGAATCAAACAGATATTTTCGGCCCCGTGAAATAAATAAATAAATAAATAAATGAAAATAATAATAAAAAAAAAGTTATGATGACCGCCCCCGCTGACCCAGTTAAGCCGACACCTATGCCAGAATACAAACCAAAAGACATGGTTTTAATATATTGTGCAAGTTTTGCTTAAAACATTAATCTCATTTTTCTCCGAATTCATTTTTATAAGTTCTAATATGTTTAATTCCTAAAATTTTTCATTTTTATCTAAGATTGTTTTGAAAGAAATTTAAGGAAATATAATTCTCATTAAGAAAATTAAGCATAACATAAAACAGCATATTATTAACTTACAATTATTTATTTTTTCATTTATTTATTTAATATATATTAATTTTTAAGCATGGCTACATTTCTATTAAATTTTAAAACAAATATTTTTGTCATATTGAGTGGAATGTACGAAATGTTACGCTGTACGTGAAAAAAATAATAATAGAAAATTGAACAATAAATGGAAAAAATAAATTTTCGTGTTCTGGGCCATCTTATTTATAAAATTCTGCAATTAAGTAAGCAAAATTACTATTTTGATTTTTGTTTCAGTGTCAGTTTTATAAAGTCGAGTAGAATAACACAATTCGTTTGCAATCAAAGTGGAGAATTTTCGGAAAATTCACTTTTTAAGAACTTTTTTCTTTTTTGGTTTATATATTGTAGTTAATGCAACGCACACAGTTGTTACAATGACATAGTTGCAAAGTTTACTGAAAATAAATTCTATTGCCGTATTTTGCATCAAATATACAGAAATGCTTGAAAAATTATATCAATAATTCCACTTTTAATCAATTATCAATATCTACACTTATAAACATTTCAAAAGAAAAACTACTGGTAATCATTTGTCTTTAGTTATTTATGGAAAATTACGGAGAAAAATAAATGGAGATATTAAAAAATCTATTTTATATAAGTTTTAATTACTATAGTTAATTATTGAGGAGACTATGTTTGTAACTTAGAATGTTTTTTTTTTTTTTTTTTTTTTTTTTTTTTGAGAAGTTAAATAAACAAAATAAATAAAAATTGATAATTTCGATTACTTACTTTTAACTAAGAATTATTGTAAATTTACAGAGAACCTGGATAAATATTTTAGTAAATTTATATAAAACGTTATTACAGTCTTCATTAAGTAACCCCAGCAAGATAAGCGCCGCAACTCAAAAATGTAGTTAAAAAAAAATCACCTTAAAGGTAACAATAAAAAAAATTCCCTAATCTACAATAAAACGGATATAACAGCATCTCAGATAAATTGCGAAAAAGAGTAGAGAGGTGATGCTTTACGTGTACGTAGGGGTACTTCATATACATTTTTCAATTGCATAAACTCATAATTGCCATTTTTTCACTGTGTTACTGTCCTTGCCGGGGTGCGATATCACAGTTCTTAATTAACTTTGTTACATAATATGTCTAAATGTTTTTCATGTTCAGAAAGATTGGGGGTCTCATCCCCCCCCCCCGATGCTACGCCTATGAAGATAATAACCTCAATTTAAAAACAAGTATACAAATTTAAGGTTGATATCTAAGTTTAACTCAAGCTAAAAGTTTTAACCCCAACATCTCCCCCTCATGAAAAAAAGTAAATAAATAATAAATAAATGCCAAATGCTTTAAAATTTGATTTTTTTTTTCTTAATTTTTTTCTTTTCCTTTATATATCAGTAGACATATATATCTCATGCTATATACATTTATTTTCCATACATTATCTAATAAAAGGTTGTAGATAGTTTTAGTACAATTAGGCCATTTTAAAAGCCCCTCCTAAAGGATCAACTTTTTTTTTTTTTTTTTTCTTTTCAGATCACAGACAGAGGAACTATAACCAAAATAAAGAAAATTAAGGCTTTTATTATATTATGATATTTTTTAAGCTTAGATCAGATAAAAACTGACTAATTTTCTAGCATATTCTTTCATTAATTTTCAATTGCATGTGAAGCTTTTCATGAATTGTTATTCCCGAACAAGAAAATTGAAGAGTAGTTTCCGCCTTTCTATAAAGTTCGATTTTTTTTTTTTTTTCTGTGAATGTTTTTAACTGGTTTTCTGGAAGTGCTTTATTATAGAAAAGTTGTCTTATTTTCCCAAAAACCCTATGCAATTACAGTCAAAATTCAACAAATGAAAAGATATTTTATACAAATAAATATTTAAAAAATTACTTACGAGTATTATAAAGTTAATATCTGTGACAATGTTTATATATTCTATATTTCAGCTACTTTATCTCTTGAAAATTTGATGAAATTACTTTTGAAGAACGAAGCAAAGCATAAGAAAATTTAAGGCTTATTATTAAAGTTTTAAAGCTAAGATCAATAGAAATTGTCTAATTTCTAAGACATTCATTTTCAATCTTAAGTAAATTAAAATTTTCAAGTATTATTGTCTCCGATCAAGAAAATCCAATAATATTTTTTGCTTTTCTATAAATAACGGATATTTAATTTTTATTCACTAGAATTTTGATATATATATTTTTTTTTTTTTTTTTTAGGGGGGCGGGGCACGTGGTTGCCCAGACAGTAGAGTGCCGGGCTCGTAATTGGAAGATTGCAGGTTTGATACTCGAGCAGACCAAAGACTGTTGTGTACACTAATGGTGACTGGTGCACGTAAAATCTGTCATGTCAATGCCCTATATGTTCCCATCAAAATTATACCTCTGGGGGTCATCGAAGCGGGATAGCCATCCCTTCCGTGGAGGATCAAAATTGTGATGGTATGTCTCCGAACCACCTCTCGAGGCGAATCCCAGACAAATTGCCTATTGCGCAACCCTAGTGCGACGTAAATCCCAACCAGCAGTTGACAAATTAAAAGAGATTTTATAAAAATAATTGTTTAAAAAATTAAACACTCCTATAAAGTTGCATAACCACATTCATTTTCGCTCGTAAGTGTATGAAACTTTTCATTTGTTCTTATTCCCCAACAAGAAAATCCAATGGTGTTTTCATTTATTTATTTATTTATTTATTTTTTAATAAAGTACGGAATGATTATAATTTTTTAAGTGGATGTTTTTTAACCGTTTTTCTGGTAGTGATAAATAGTGCTTTCTTATGGAAAAGTTGTAATATTAACCCAAATTACTATAAAATATTCATTCCCTTTCAACACTTCCTTTCCCGCGCGTGTACACTTTATTGTTCTATTATATAATTTGTAAAATGTTTTGCAAAGATTAGTTGGAATTCTTATGTACGAAGGCTCAAGTCTCAACTCCTTTAAATTATAAATTCACAAAACGTGATATGTATGATGATCGCTTATAGCTGCTCTGTTTCAATTGTTGTATTATTGTGAACGGACCAGTAATTGAGCAATTAATGGAAATTTCTTAAAGATTTATCATTGTCTAATATAATCATTGATAAAATTTTTGGATATTTAACAACTGGAAATAATTTCTTTCTTATTTTCTCTACAATTATGTTATATAGAATAATAGTTTCAAAGTGGGATTAGATTAGATTTTGGGATTAAGGCCGATTGACTGCTGTAGGTCTTAGGCCTGAGAAGGAGTGCCCTCCGTGGGTGTCTTTCTAAGGGGTCCTAGCCCGTATTTAAAAGGTTTCGGAGAAAACGACGGAAACACCGAACGGCTAGGCCGACCTGCGCGACCTGGGATCGAACCCGGCACTTCAGGTCTACCAGCTTTGAGCGCAGAATCACTCGGCCACGGGTGGCTCGTTTCAAAATATAATTTTGTTAGTAGTTGACCCATTACCTCCCCCCCCCTCCCCGAAATGTACAAATTTGTTTAAAATTTTCAATTTATACTATATTCTAAAGAATTAACTTTGTGTACTATAATTTGAACCTACTCCCAAAAAATTAACTACCTACAGCCTTAGATAGGAGGCGAAGTATATCAAAAGCATGTTTTTGTAACAATTGGGTCAAATTTGTAAATTTTAATTGGAGGGGGATCTAATTTAATAAATTCTAATAATTCAACTTTTAACACATCTGAAAAATTAGAATTGTATTTTGTTGCGAAATAATTTAGTTTTTATTTCTTCGGATGATCGCATCAGGGATTTTGTATGGTTATAGTATTATAGGAGGTGTTTTATCAATGACGATGATTAGTGTACTTCCCGGTATGTTAAGTTTTTCTAATGCCTAGTTATGAAAGATATTTGAATTCATTGTCTATCACTGTCCTTGCGTTTTATTGATTTTTGAAAAAAAAAAAAATTTTTTTGGTAAAAATTCTATTTCTCCTTTTCCTCTTTATACAAAACATTATAATTCAACATGAAGTATTTCTCAATAGAGGAACCAATTTATTCGTCTAATATCGTTACAGTCAAATTCATCGTTAGGCGTTCTTTCATAAACATGCTTTTTTTCCTTTTGTCTTTTCTTTGGGATCAAATTTAAGATAAAGGCTTTTTGGATTAATTAGGGTAAATTAGGACTAAGGTTTAGTTAAAGTCAAGGTCATTGAAAGCCCATGTTAACTTACGGAGAAATTTCTCCCTTTATTATTCATTACATATTATACATTTTTAGTTCCCCACCATGCTATAGGTAAGGTAATAGTGAAAATTTTCGACCTCGGTTTTTTGACTTTTTTACACGTTTTCAGGTGAGGATTCCGAAAATGACAAAATTTGTATGGTGTCCGTCTGTAGGGTGTCTGTTAGTTTGTTAGTCCGTTAGTGTGTTAGTATTTCTATTTACGCAGAGAAGTCATATCAGTTTTAAAATATTATTTATAATATTTTCGTCGTAATGATGTCACACTACTTTTGAAATTTTATTTAAGATACTCGCATGAATATCATTGACTATGAATTTCCCAATATAAAAATTTCGTAAGTTATTAGAAATTTACGAATTTTTTAACATGGCAGAATAGGGCAAAATTTCACATAAACGCCAATCTTGAGTGATATTTATATCGTAAAGACGTCAGACCACTTTTTAAATATTATTTAGGATACTGGTATGAATATTATGGACTACGAATTTTTCAATATAAACATTTCGTAAGTTATTTAGAATTTACGATTTGCATAAATGGCAGAATAGGACAGAATTGAGCATAAACGTCCATTTTGAGGATCATAAATATATCAGACAACTTCAGAATAGCATTTAAGATACTTGTTTGAACATGATTGACTACAAATATTATAATAGGAAAGTTTCGTATGTTATTCGTAATTTAAGATTTTATCAACATAGCAAAATTGAAAATTTTCCATATAAATATGCATTTTGAGGATTGTTGCATTTGAAATAGTAGCATGAGAACTAAAATATGAAACTGACTTTCATGATGTTTGAATGACCTCGATAAATCCTTTCAGAAGTTTTAGTAGAAATCCCGCGGGAGGCGGAAAATATCGCCACGGAAAAAATCGCACCGGAAAAAATCGCACTGGAAAAAATCGCACAGAAGAATAAAACTATATCACAGAACGTATTTCTAAACAGCTATGTAACATATATATATACATATAAAGAGAGAGAGAGTATTTTATGAAACAGTAATTTTGTTTTCTTTTATTTGAGGTCTGGAATCTTACAAATTCTCATTTTGACTGTGCGCATGTAAAAATGGCTAGGGTTAGAATAGTAATCGAGGGGGGGGGGGGTGAGAAATGATTCCAGAAAGAATGGCTACGGTAAAAATGGAATTTAGGTAAATATGCCAACGGAAAAAATGGTAACAGGAAAAAATGGCAACGATAAATATATAAAAAAGTGTAACAAAATAAAGTAAAACAAAAAAGGATAATTTGAAAATTCTTACTAGCGAATTATATGCTAAAATATATCAAGAGTAAAATATATTTCTTTCATCTTTGGTATTGATAACATTTTTCGCCGTCAGATATAAATGTGTATAATTATACATGTGTTTTCCTAAGGGGCTCTGAATATTAGAATCATTCATTTTCCAACTTTTTCAGTCTTAAAGAAGAAATTTTAGCCTTTATTAATATATTTATTCACGTATTCAATATTTGTGCGATTTTATATCAATGTTAGTTATTAAAAAAAAAAAAAAAAAAGGAATAAAATAAATAAGTAATAATAAGTAAATAAAAAAAAAAAAAAAATAAAAAAAAAAATTAATGGTTAAATAAAATAAATAAATAAATAAATAAAGAGTTGAGGATGAGTGGAGATTGGAGGCTAATTTTACTTTTTGAGCATGGATAAACAGAAAAGCTTTCTTTGTGTAGACCATGAGGGAATTAGCAAGGAAATGTTTTTCCTAGAAGCGTTCTCCAGTTTTTTTCTTTCATCAGGTAATGTCATTGAGTTACCCTCTCCTATTCCAACCTCTGCCTTTGTATTCTCACCTCACAGTTCACAATCATAATCTATATAGCGGTCCTTCTCTTTATAGCCCTACTTTTTGAACATTGAATAAAAAAGAAAAATTTTAAAGGCCAGAATTTGTGATATCTCCTTCTTTTCAGATACAGAAAACCCCCTTTACCTCCTTTACAGATGTTAAAATCTTGCTTTCCTTTCTAGAAGAATCTTGTTGTCGTATAAAAAGATGTAAATAAATGAAGAGAAAAGTATATTATACAATATACTTTTACAATACAATATTACAATACAATACAATACTTTTATCATACAATACTTTTATCATACAATACTTTTATTACAATACCATACTTTTATTATACAATATATTATACAATATACGTTATCAACCTTTGAAAGGTTTAACATAAAATATTAAAAAGACATACAATCGAAATTTTAATGCACAATTTTGATTCGTGCAAATTTAGTCTAGACAAGTGATTTTTTGCGTAATATTATTACATAAAATAATAATTAAGAATAATATTTTAAAATTTTTACCTATTTCAAAGGTAAATACAGCTTGTTCAGTTTGTAGTATTTAATGAAGTATTATGAATTTATATTTTTCTAATATAATAATTAAATTTTAATACTTATTATGATTGCTTATGATTGCTTGTACAATAATAATAAAAATAATCTGGTGCGTCACTCACACGACTTTCTTTTACCCTGAAATTTAATACTATAAATACAGGTTACAGATTAAAAGGTAAGATAACTAGTACTGTTATGTAAACCTGTGTTAAACAATTCAAATTAGGCTTCGGAAGAGTTTTATATGATAATTAGTTCAGTCTGCTGCCAACCTCAACCCCCTGTTTCATTAATGCACCTACATTAATATAGAATTGAATTCGGTTATAAAAAAATAATTCTGTTTTTAAAAAATAATTTATTAAAATTATTATTTTAAAAAATTATCTTTTATGATAATGCAGGCGATTTCCATATTAGAGAAGTAATTAACTAAAAAAAAAAAAAAAAAAGTTGAATTTATTCTCAATATTACATATATATATATATTTTTTTTTTCTTCTTTAAATGAAAAAAAAAAATCGATAACTTTATTTTAAATTATCGCACATCGATGGTTCAACCATTCGTTTCAAAGGTATTGGCGAGCTCTTTTGAAAGATACCCATCATGAAAATTTTCTCCTATCGAAGGGGGACTTCACCCCCCCCCCCCCCAATTTATTTCCCAGTTGACTATCTCTATTACAAAAAAAATATATATTCGCTTCATTTGGTTTAGTGCAGTCTATAGATGTTAAACTCTACTTACCTGCAATTTCTCTCATAGACGTAATGTATTTGAATACTTTTGAATGTCCCTGTACACAAACCATTTGCTTCATCTCAACAAAAAGCTTACTGTAGCATCCCTATATGATACATTTAGAATACCGAGTTTGGAATTCCTGCAACTATATGTTCTTGAGATATGCTGATAACAGACATACAGACATCCACACAGACCATTCACTAAAAACATGATTTTCGTATTCAGTGTACCTTAAAACATGTAAAAATAACAAAAACTCACGTTCAAAAATTTGACCCTAAAACAATTCTTTCTCGACCCTATGGGTAAGAGAAAATAATAAGTGATGATTACATTGAAGATGGGCATTAATTACAAAATATTTTTTATAATTAATCATCTGAAGCATCACAAATTAAGTTATTGCTTCGTGAAAATTTTCAACTGCCGGTTTTCGATGGAATTACATGTTTTGAAAGCTCCAGCAAACGATTTGACCATTTTTAGAAAATATATGTCGATCTGGGATCCCGGAAAAAAGGACAACGGTAAAAAGGGCACTTTTCACTTTTCACTTCGCAAATCGCAAAATAATAAATATCAAATAAGGAATTTACAGAATGACTTTCAAATTACATTTTTAGAATTTCATTCGATTTGGTACACCAATCATTTATTTTATATCTGAGAAAAGGAGGGGGGGGGGGTAGCAGCAAATGGAAAGATAACAATTGTTTTTATACCACCTTCTTACCGATTTTAATGAAACTTTGTGTAAGCACGTACAATTTGTGATTATCACAATGAAGTACATATTATATACCTGGAGAGGGGTCGGAGGCAGATGAAAGTAAAATATATTATTCTTTAAACTACACTATTATTGATTAAAAAAAAAAAAAATCTTTCTGTAAATACAACGTACTGTTTAAGAAAAATTACACTGAGTATTGTGAGTATTACACATATATGGTTTACTAGGGGGGGGGGGGGAGGGCAGAGTGACGAAAATGGTTATTTTTATAACACCATGCTACTTATTTATATGAAACTTTGTACTATCAATTACATTTTATTAAAATTATAGTGAAAGTTACCTACAGTTGATAAGGGGGGAGATGAAAAATAAAATAATCTTTTTAAACAACCCTTATTATACATTTTTTTTTTTTTTTTTTTTGAAATTTTGTGTAAATATCACTTACTATTAATGAAAAATTACAGTGAAGTTACATATGTCTTGGGGGGGGGGAGCACAGAAGGAAAGAAAATGAATGTCTATATCATTATATTTTGCATTTTAATAAAATTTATTATAAATATCATTGAATAATTAGGAAAATTTACCCTGATTGTTATGTATATCTTGGATGCTATGGGGAGGGGCCAAAAGAGAAAAATGATTGCATAAGTATCACGATGTTACCAGTTTTAATTAAAATTTCAAAAACTATTACCTACATTTAATGAAAAATTCCAAAGAGTGTTACATATATCTAGGAGGGGGGGGGGGGGGAATATTGTTTTTAAATAACTTAAATAGGAAAATTTGCATGAATATATCTTATTGTTTATGAAAAATTGAAGAGAAGAGGAAAATTGAAGAGACACTACCCGGTGAGAACTAAGGGCTAATATGTTTTTGTACCATCTTGTTGCTCGTTTAATGAAACTTTGCAGAAATATTACTCACTGTGTGAGTAATACACAATAAATATACATAATACATAACCCTCACATTACAGTGAGGGTTAAGTATCAGTTTCTTTCTCTTCCTGAGTTTGTACGCAAAAATTCAATGTATGGTGTAAATCTGAAACATGCTACTAAAAAATGAAATTTCTTCTTTTAATCTGTCTCTTTTACCTCCCCTCCCCTCTAGAAAGTAAAAACTTATGCTCTCGTTGATGTTTAGCATCTGTTTTACAAGGAGAAATTAAGAGTAGTGCCTTTTTAATAAGAACGATAGTAATTTTTTTTTTTTTTTTTTCTACGAGGGGAAGGGGCGGGGGAAATGGGGCAGATTAAAAAAAAAAAAAATCTGCTTGAGAATAATCTTTTACCAATATTTGATATTAATTTTTAATTAATGTCTGATCTGAACATTGCATTGAATTTTTGCCTACTAACTTAGAAACTGAAAGATACTGCGATGCATAGTCCTCTCTAAAATTTTTCATAAACAATAAATGCTATTTATATAAAATTTCCTATAAATATGAAGCGGTGTGATTTAAAAACAATCATATTTTTTCTCTCTGCCCCCTTCCCCCCCCCCGCCCCCTTCAGGTAGAGGCTCCACTCAAAATAATATTTCATTAAAAGTAGGTGATAGTTGTTAAATTTTAATTAAAATTGATAACATTGTAATATTTATGCAATCATTTTTACTTTCTTCTATATGTAATATAGAGAAAGTATTGGATTCGCGAAAATTTTCGACCTCCGTTTTTTGATGGATTTACATGTTTTGGGATGTCTAGATTACGAATTAATAGTTTTTAGAAAATGTCTGTCTGTCTATCTGTCTGTCTGTCTGTATCATTTTTTTGTGGACGCTGTATCTCACGAACCAATGAAGGAAATTTAACCAAACTTGGTATTTAGTTGCACCCTGACATGAACTGGTACCCATTAGATTTGGGGATCAATAGCTCTTCACTTCCCCCCCAGACATTAAAAACCTCACTGTAATTTTTCATTAATAGTAATTGATATTTACACAAAATGTCAATAAAAAAATCGATAATAAGTGTTGTTTATAAAGATTATTTTATTTTTCATATGCCCGTACTAGCCCCCCCCCCTTATCAAGTACAGGTAACTTTAACTATAATTTTAATAAAATGTAAGTAATAGTCGTACATAATGTTTCATGTAAATAGCATGGTCATATAAAAACAACCATTTTCTTCACTCTGCTCCCCAGATATGTGTAACACTCACTGTAATTTTTCTTAAACAGTAAGATGTATACACACTAAGTTTTTTTTTAAATTGATAATAGGGTAGTTTAAAGAATAATATATTTTACTAACATATAAAAACATTATATACTTATATATTACTTATATATAAAAACAACCATTTTCTTCACTCTGCTCCCCAGATATGTGTAACACTCACTGTAATTTTTCTTAAACAGTAAGAGTATACACACCAAGTTTTTTTTTTTTTTTTTTTTTTTTTAAATTGATAATAGGGTAGTTTAAAGAATAATATGTTTTACTTACATCGGCGCCCCTTTGATCCCCTGGCATGTAATACACTCATTTGTGATCTTCATAAAACGCAAGTGATAGTTATAGAATATATCATTCAAATCTGTAAAATGGTGATATGAAAAATCATTTTATTTTCCTATGCCCCCCTTTCTTTACACCCCCCCCCCAAAAAAAAAAAAAAAAAAAAAAAATCAAAGCAGTGTTTGGGGACTGCCGATAGAAGTGAAAACTAAGTAACTTGTGAATTGTATCGTCGAGCTATTAGATTATTATTTTCGAATTATTTTTGGTTTGTAAAGAAGTGTTTATGATCTGTATTATATGATTCGGCACAATATTTGTAGCTACCCAAATTAAATGAACTAAGCCTTATATTGGGTAAAAATATTGATTACTTATGAAATTATTTTAATGAGTAGCTAAGATACAAAAGAGAGCCGATTCAGGACACTCCAAAACGTGTAAATAAGGTGAAATCTCGAATTTCACTTTCGATAATATAAAAGAACTTTAAAATATCTTTCGAATGATGTATTAAAAATAATTTAATCATAATTAAAAAAAATGAAATATTGAAATTTTAAAATATTACAGCGCCATCTCGTGGTAGAAATTTCTGCAATCTACTGTTCGATTCCAAATCATTAAAGCTTTCTAATGATGTATTACTTACGAAATTATTTTAATTAGTAACTGAGATACAAAAAAAACCGATTCAGGACACATCAAATCGTGTAAATCAGGTAAAATCTCGAATTCCACTTTCGATAATATTAAAGTACTTTAAAATATCTTTCGAATGATGTATAAAAAATAATTTAATCATAATTAGAAATTGAAATGTTGAAATTTTAAAATATTACAGCGCCATCTGGAGGTAGAAAATTCTGTAAGTTACTGTTCGATTCCAACTCAACAAAGCTTTCAAATGATGCATTACTTATGAAATTATTTTAATTAGTAGCTGAGATACAAAAGAAAACCCATTCAGGGCTCCTCAATATGTGTAAATCAGCTAAAATCTCGAATTCCACTTTCGATTCTCACGGAAAGCTTTCGCTGACGATGACGCGAGTTTCATGATTTTTGTTCACCCAAAAGTGCTCAACGCGCCTAAAGAAGTTTTCACTTCAAATGGAAAACTTTCCCTGACGATGACGCGAGTTTCATGATTTTTGTTCACCCAAAAGTGCTAAACGCAATATACGTCTTATACATTTTCTTTTTTTACAAACTGTATATGATTATACAAAGTTTTTCTTTTTTCTTAAATCGATAATGGAGTAGTTTAAAGAAGAATTTATTTTATTTCCATCTACTCCCCCCTTGCCCCCCCCCAGGGGTATAGTACACTCATTGTGATCTTCATAAAAAGTAAGTGATTGTTATCGAATATATCATTAAATTCGGCAAAATACTGATATAAAACATCATCTTATTTTCTTCTGCTCCCCCCTCTTTAATCCCCCACTCCCCAAGTATGTCTGACACTTACTGTAATTTTTTCACAAATTGTACGTGATTATAAAATGTTTCATTAAAATTGGTAAGAAGACGATATTAAAAACAATTGTTTTCTTTCAACCTGCACTTACCCCCCCCCCCTCCTTTTCCAATGAATGTTGTACCAAATCAATTGAAAGTCAGTCTTTAAATTCCTTATTTAATATTTTTTATTTTGCGATTCGCGAATTGGAAGAATGTCCTTCTTCAGGTGTCCTTTTTTTTTCGGAATCCCCATATCTCTGAATGGTATTCAAACATTTACTATTTTCTTAAATTTTATTTCTAGAAAGTTGTTAAATTATCATATATATCCACTCTTCCGGATCTAGAGGGACATAGAATGCAATTTAATAATACCCCCGCCTTTTTTTTTCTGTAACCTCGTTTATAAGATTAAATAGAATTTAAAATTTATTGCCTAAGGCCCATATGAATCTTAAGATGAGTTTTGCTTTCTGGGGAGAGAGGCATGTGTGTACGCAAACATGATTGCTTTTCTGTGCGATTTTTTCCGGTGCGATTTTTTCTGCGTGCGATTTTTACCTGGTGCGATTTTTTCCGGGTGCGATTTTTTCCGGGTGCGATTTTTTTCCGGGATTCAAACCCCGGCAATTTTCGTAGCCTGTTTTCTAAGAAGAGTTATCTGAATAATTATCTCGCCGTTTTCCGCTAATTTCTCTCAGAATTTTAAGAACTTTATTCAAAATCATCTTAGTACAATACCTAGAAACTTTATTTCCTCTTGAACAAGTCAAATGAAAAATGTGTACTGATATTTTGAATCAAATTTTATATACTGATATTCAGTTCAAATTTAAGGTGAAAATTAAAGACCGAAAATAAAAATGAACCAATAAACAAAAATGCACCAGAGCCAAAATTTTGAAAAATACTCCTCTCAGACACAGCGATCACCCCTCTTGAAAATAGACTCAATTTCTTTTTCTTTCTTTCTCCTTTTTTTTTTTTTTTTTTTTTTTTTTTTGTCTGAAATTGAAGTATGAATAGTATTAGAGTTTATTTCATTCTAGTTTATATTTCATTTCTTAATTTACTTTTTAAATTTACTTATTTCTGTACTTTGTTAAAATTTTTAATCTTTTTTTTTTTTTTTTCCCCTAAATTAAATAAAATTAGTATCGCCCAGTAATGAATCTCAACCACCTTTTTTGAGTAAGCACAGCGCCTTGTTAATTCACCCACACTTTCCCCGGCCCCGAGATGATCGTAAGTTTCAGACTTTATCAATACACTGCAGAATGAAGGTCTCGCCTAGGGGAATCTGACCTGTTTCTACAATTCTTCTCCATTCTGTTCTTCCAAACTTCACAATTTGATCGCTCCAACGACACAGTCGTACCTTCCTCGGTCTTTTCTTATCTTTTAGAATGGAAAATACGACTTTGGCGGTCTGTCTATCATTATTTTTTCTCGCAAGATGACTCCATTTTAAATTCTTAACTCCAGAAATAACATCCTTAACTTTGGTTTGCTTAATTATCCAAGTGTTTGGCTTTCTGTCTCTTCAGGTGAATCCTAACATGTTTCTCTCCATACATCTCTGAGTTATTTGATGTTTTTGTATTGTTTTATATATTAATGTCCAAGTTTCTGAAAGCATAAGTTAAAACAGGCGAAATGCACTGATCAAAAACCTTTCTTTTCAAACAAATTGGGAAATTGCTTTTGAATATACCGCTATTTCTTCAGAATGCTCTCCACGCAAGTTTAACTCGATTGTTAATTTATTTCATGGTGTCCTATTCATCGGAAGGACTTGTCGCAGATATGTATAACAGCATACCATTTTTAACTTATCCATATCAATCAATACCTTCATTGAAGAAATAAAGAAATTTGCCATAATTTTTGTCTTACTGAGGCACTGTGGGTCACTTTCAATCCACCGAGTTTGCATTCTTTGCTTAATTCCTGAAGCATTTCTTACAAATCCTCAGATGACGAGGTAAGCAGTATACTTCTCGTAAACTCTCGTCTTCTCGTAAACTAAGGCCCCATCAATGGTCAAGTGAATGTACTCTCAAAAGCCGATAGACGTGAGGTGCCGGGTTCGATCTTAGGTTGAACGTTGCACTCGTCGGTCTAACCGCTCGGCATTTTCTGTGTTCTTCTCCAAACCTGGCGCAAATACGGGCTAGGATCATTTAGAAAAACCTACTGGAGGGCATTTACAACCTTAGGCCCAGACCCATATGCCTATAATAGTCAACTGGCTTTAATCCCCAACACCAACACCTCATAAACGAAATTTGATGAAACATGTTGACCTTCCTTATTTAGTTTATTAAATCTAATATTAATTCCGTTGGAAGTCTCACCTATATATGCTGTATTAATATGCCACCATATATACATAATCGTTATTTTATATAGATATATATTATAGCGATTTAAATATGATTTCTCTCATGGTGAAAATATTTTGAAATATAATAGTCAGCATTCGTAAATATTGAACTAAAATAAAATTAATTACAAGATAAAAAGAATTTTTTATATACCATGTTTTTAAATATTCTGTTGAATTATATAAACGTTAACGAAGTCAACGGGGATCCGAAGTAATTGGCTAAAAGTATTTAAAAAATGCATTGTCATCGTGTTCTGAGATATTCTGAAAGTTTCAAATGTCTTGCTAATCGGGAAGTTATATGATTGTTGAATCATAAAAATGCTACCGAAGGCAGTTAGAGCCCGAAGCAATTGGCTAAAAGTATTTTTAAAAAATGCCTTGTCACCGTGTCCTGAGCTATTCTGAAAGTTCCAAATGTCTAGTTAGTCAGAAAGTTATGTGATTGTTAAATCATATAAACGCTACCGAAGGCAACAGGGACCCGAAACAATTGGCTAAAAATATTTAAAATGTGCATTGTCATCGTGTTCTAATTTAGTCTAAAAGTTTCAAATGCCTAGCTAGTCGTGAAGTTATATGATTGTTGAATTATATAAACGCTACAGAAGGCAGAGGGGTTGTTGTTGTTGTCGTTGTAGGATTTTTTAAGGCCGATTGACTCCTTATGTGTCCTAGGCCTGTGGGAGAATGCCCTCAGTGGAGGGTCTTTCTCAGGGGTCCTAGCCCGTAGGGCCCCTAAAGGACCCTTCCGAGACTGGCAACTGAAAGTTTCAACTTCAGTTTCTTTTGATATCCCTTTGATGTGGTTTTTGAGAATTGAAGCTCGCTCCAGCCCTCGCTCACAAACCCCCTAGTGCGATAATTGCATGGGAACTGGTCTCTTTTGTAAAAGAGCAATAAAAACTAATGTCCTTCATTGTAAATGTGTGCAAAATTTCAAGGGTCGCTTTCGGACAATGGATAATTTAAGATTTTTGAAGCTCTGCTCGTTGCCAGTATCTGAAGGGTCCTTTAGATCCTACGGGCTAGGACCCCTTAGAAAGATCCTCACCGAGGAATGCAGCGGAAACCCGAAAACATTGAATAAAAGTATTTGAAAAAAATGCATTGTCGTCGTTTTCTGAGATCTTTTAAAAGTTTAAAATTTCTAGCTAGTCGGGAAGTTATGTGATTGTTGAATCATATAAACGCTACTGAAGGTAGCGGGGACCCAAAACAATTGTCTAAAACTATTTTAAAAAAATGCATTGCCACGGTGTTCTGAGCTATTCTGAAAGTTTCAAATGTCTAGCTAATCGGGAAATTAGTTAAAACTCGATTGCAAGATTTGTATTCGACTAACAAATAAGAATCGATGTTAATAAAAACGTGGTAATAATGTAAATCATGCAAACAGTTTTGTTATTTAAAAATATCTACATATTTTGTTTTTATTTTCTTATACAATGCATTATACAAGAATTGTATATGCATCAAATAGTAATCGTATAACGAAGAAAAAAATCAAAAGCAAATGTCACGAATAATAATAAAATTTTAAATTGTAACAAATATTTTGCTTTGAAAGACCATGACTCTTGAACAAGCGATAAAAAAGAAGGTCTGCTATCACACTGTAATTATGCTTATTTTATTTTATTGGGTGAAAAACGGCACCTAATTATTTTGTCTGAAAAGAATTTTTATTATTAATTAGTGTAGGTTTCTAATTTATGTTGTTGTTGTATAAAGTTCGTATCGTTCAATAGAAAATATTATATTTCAATCCAGTGTATCTGCATTAAAAATTACAATTTACATAAAAGATAAAACAGTTATGTTTAGTTTAATTCGATGTTTTAAACTCCAATCCATTAATCAAATGAAAATTTTGCCATGCAATGATTTTTGTGTGTTTAAGCATTATAGTATAACCAACAAAAGGTCTTACTTTAAAGTATAACAATATATATATAAATACATAAAAAAAAAGCGAATAGGATTTGTTGAATTAAAAAATATATATTATTATTATTATTATTATTATTATTATTATTATTATTATTTCAATTTAAAACATTTTTTACTGCACTTTTATCCAGAAGAAATAATTCTCCCGATTTGAATAAAAGTTTTAATTTCAATTCTGGAATATTTTTAAAAGAGAGAGAGAGAGAGAAACTCTTCAATTTAATATATATATATATATATATATATATATTCTTCTGTTTATTAAATAATTTTCTCTGTTGAAAAAAATATAACGATAATTTATTAAGTTAGTGATTTACAAAAATATTTGTAATATTAGAAGTAATTTGTAAGAATTACTCAAATCGGAAACATATTCAAAAATAACTTTATGAAAGACACACATTTTCAAAAAAATTCACAGCAAGAGATTTAGCAGCTTTGAAGATATCCACAAAAATTCCTAACCCTCCTCTACATACAAAGGGGTGTGTCATTTGACAGTTTACAAATTACATGCGACACATGTTTTCCGCTTCTACAATACGAATACACAGGGGAATTTCTCACTTCTTAATAGACTCTTATCAGCGCCTAAAGCTTTCTTACCAAAAGAAATCCCTACATCTATATCCCTACATACCATGAATTCGTGTGAAGAAAAGAGGAATATAGATAATTGCGTTTTAGAAACAGCAGCGCCATCTATGTCACACACTTCACACACACATCCGTACATTATAAACAAACCGAGGACCACCAAAAAAATATATGAGGATCTTTGTATGACATAGTAGATTACGAATATGGGTCGATTTCGTTCCGAGGTCCGGCAAAACGGTCCTCGCAACGAAATTGGTCCTCGCAGTGTTGGTGTGTAAACGGACAGTGGTCCTCGCAAGGTAGGGTAAACGAACGCACACACACACACACACACACACACACATATATATATATATATATTTCTAGTTTAAAAAAAATAAATAAATAAAAATAAATTATACGTATTGCATAAAAAACTGCATCCTTTTAATCTATTTTCATTTAAAGGAATTTCATTGGAAGGTATAGAATTATTAGAAATATTTATCATGCTGTATTTTAAATAAGTTGAATGCAACTATTGAAAAAATAATAAACTTAAAATTAGGATTAACTATTTTGTCAATATATGTAATTAATTTTAATATAAGCTTAAAAATCTTAGTCATTTAAATGAAAGATATAAATATTAAAATGTATCAAAAATCTGATTGTGAGATGCATAAAATATGTATTGAGTATCAAAATGATAAGTCAAACAGAATCTTATAAAATGAAATAATTTATACAATACTTTATAAATAATTTATACTGTAAAAACAAATAATTTACACAGTTTTATTAAACAAATGTAGAATAAATAAATTAAAAATGTTACAAAAATACAGAAAACTGAAACAAAGAGATTTTTAAATTACAACAAAAACATAAAAGTATAAGTATTTTCTTCTCGTATATATAGACTTTTCTCAGTTTTCTTCTTGTTCGTCAGAATACATTCTTGTTTGGGTTGATAAGTATTTATCATGGTAGTACAATCCTCAGGTACGATAACGGCGTAGTATAAAATCCGGTCCCAAAACGAACTTTTCGCGACGCATATATCAGAGCTGCTGCCATCTGTTGTCGCAACTAGAAAGTCTTATTTATTTATTTATTTGATTCAGGCATGCGCGCACACGAACATGGATGTAAATATTTCGATTTTCGTTTTCATATTTTTAATTTAAAATAGCAATATTGAATATTCTTTTATTTTCTTTGAACTCATGCTGTTATAAGGAGAAGAAATTTTGTTGGAATTATTTAACTCCTCCTATTAATTATTCTGCTTATTATATTTGTTAAATAAGATTAAAATATTATTATCTGTGTTTTTAAAACAGAATACAAATTCAAATATCTTCTTTTCACGTAAAATTAATTTAACAAAAATTATAATTTATAAGTAACAAAAATTTTTATGCTATATTATTCAAGAGGTTTTTATTATAAAGTTATCTAACAAAAACATCAGTTATTAAAGAAATAAAGTTGTTGTTCTTTTTTTAAGTATTTATCTGCTATGTAAATGTAAAAATATTTTGTTAAAAATTACAGTTATCACAAAAAGATATCGGTAAGCAATAGAATACAGCAAAACATCTCTAAAAAAACTACAAACTGTAGCTTTAAATTTTGGACGTTTACATAAGTGGTCATTAAATAGAGGTTCAAAAAATCATAAATGCAAAAAACCAATTCTAAAAGACTTTAACTCTACAAATAATTTTTCTGTATAGCTTTCTGATAATCATTAATATTATTTTAATCTTGAAAGCTTTTATGGATTTTTTTTTTTTTTTTTTTTTTTTTATTATTTTATATATCAAACATAACAAATTGCTTAGCTTTGTATTATTTTTCTCCTAAGTTATTAATAATGTGAGGTTTTGTGGATTCATTTTTGAAGTACTTATGTGCCACTTAAATGTGAAAATATTTCAATAAAAGTTATAGGTAGGCATGTTATTCGGGTTACGACCAATTGTGTATAGTAGAGAATTCTTTTTAAGAAGATGTCCTATGTGGGGGTGGGGTCTTTATAAGGTGTTATAGCCTGTATGTACATGAGTTTCGGAGAAAGCCGTGGCAAAATTCGAATGGCTATAGGGATAAGCGCAACCTGGAATTGAACCCGGCACTTCCAGTCTTCCAACTTCAAGAAAAGAACCTCTAAACCACTGGTGGAATGCAAAAATTAATGATTAAAAATGAAATACAGTAAAACCTCTCTAAAAAGGCCGACACATTGCACCTTTAAATATTAGACCTTTATAGTGGTGGACTTCTACATTAGAAAAAAAATCTTAATTTAGGAAATAAATTCTAAATGATTTCAACTATAATTAATTTAATTCAAATTTACATAACTTGTCAATATAGCTTCCTGTTAATCATTAATATTCTTTTAATCTTGAAATCTTGTCAGGAATACTTTTGTTTTCCAAAAAAATATTTTATATACCAGAAGAACAGTTCAACTTAGTATTGTTTCTATCATAATATATAGATAACGTAGATTTCTGAATTCATTTTTGAAATGCTTATGTTTTGTTTAAATTTGAAAATACTCTGATAAAAATTACAAGTATGATATGGTATTTGGATTAAGGAAGACTGTCTATAGTAGGGACCTGGACCTAAGAAAAGGTGGCCTCAGTGGGGATCTTTCTAAGGAATTTTAGCTCATATTCATGCAAATTAAAAAAAAAAAAAAAATGCAGAAAACTCCGAATCACTAGGTCGACACGCAGGATCTGGGATCAAACCTGGTACTTCTCGTCTTGCAGCTGAAAGAACAGAATCACTGGATTAGCCACTGGTGGGGCTAAAAAATTATAATTATCTGTAGGAAATAGAAGAGAGTGAAATCTCCTTACAAAGGCTATTCACGTGCCTCCAAGTTTTATTAGAATTTTTAAAAATTTTATCTGTTATTTAAATTTTACAACTTTATTGTAAAATGTTGCCTGTTGAAAGTAGTAGTAAAATTGGTTTCTACACCTAGACAGATAAAATAATTCAAATACATTATGGACTGAGAAAGATATTTATCTTGATCACATTTCAACACTTGGTTATTTTCAGAAAACTATCAGGAGGGAAGTATTATAATCATATCAAAAATACGAGTTTGAGATTTTGGTATTTCAACATTTTCGAGGTCTCCTGAATTCATGTTTACTATTTTGAAAATGATGTGAGCGAACACAATAGCGTCTAAACGCTCTGTTCAAATGAGCTGAAAATTGGTACACATGTACTAGTAACACATTGGTACACATGTACTAGAAAATTGGTACACATGTACTTTTCCTCCTAGCACAAAAAATTTTGATTTTGGTGAATCTAGTACATAGTTTTTTTACAGTGACACAAAGAGATATTCTTTGTCATTATAGTCTGTGTGCCCAAATTTTGCAAAGTGTGATAATGTCTAAATGCCTTATTTGTTTGAGATGAAAATTTATACATATATTATGTTATTTAAAATTTTCAGCTTTATTGTAAAATGTTGCCTGTTGAAAGTTGTAGAAAAATTGGTTTCTATACCCAGACAGACAAAATAATTCAAATACATTATGGACTGAAAAAGGTATTTCTTTGGATCATATTTCAACGCTTTTTTAATTTCCAAACGCGATAGTAAAGAATGCATTGTATTGTAATCATGTCAAAAAAACGAGTTTGAGACTTTGGTGTGATCTACACTTTTTGAGGTCTCCTGAATTCATATATTTTTATGATGCACGGGAGTGAACACGATAGAGTGTAAAGGCTTTGTTTGAATAAGCTGAAAATTGGTACATATATTATAGGTTCAGATAGCATATACCGTATTGATTTTGGTGAACTTAGCACTTATAGTTTTTTTTTTTTTTTTTATAGGGACACAAAAAATTATTCTTTATCATTATGGTTTATGGGCCCAAATTTTGTAAAGTGTGATAGTTTCTAAACTTCTTATTCATTTGAGATGAAAATTTATACACGTATTACGATTCACCGTCACACGAACTCTATAAATTTTGGTGAATCTAGAGTTTATAGTTTTTTTACGAGGACACAAAGAATAATTCTTTATGATTATGGTCTATATAAGCCAAAATTTTTTAAACTGCGGTAGCATCTAAACAGGGGTCGAAATTAGAATCAGCAAGTTGAATGACAAATGGCAACTAACATTGTTTTCTTAGTTATGCATAAGTTGCAATTATGTTATACTAAGATGTCATTTTAAAATTATTTACACATAGAAACATATGCGTAAATGTTGTACATAAACTGCAATTACTTAAAATGCTGATAGTTTATCTAGTTGGTTTTTTGAATTAGTTAGTTTTCTAAGTTTCACGTATTTATGTGAGTTTCAGTGAAAACCACGACAAAAACCGAACGGCTAAATGAATGAGCGCTATTTGCGATCGAACCCGGCACTTCCTGTCTTCCATCTTCGAGAGCAGAACCTCTTGACCACTGGTGGGGTGAAAAAATTGCAGTTATCATAAAAAATATTGATTTGAAATGGAATACAATAAAATGTCTCTAAAAAGGCCATCCATTATACCTTTAAATATTGTACATATACAGAGGCCTTTTAATATAGGTTCAAAAAATCTTAATTTATAAAACAAATTCTAAATGATTTTAACTATTGAAATTTGCATAATTTTTCTATATATCTTTCTGACAATCATTAATATTAATTTGTTTCAATCATAAAAGCTTTTCAAGAATAATTTTGTTTTTCAAAAAACATTTTTCGTACTAGAACAAGTTGTTCAACTTTCAATATTATTTATATCATATTCAATTTTATTTTCATTTCAGTATTATTTCTATGATAAGTTATTGATAATATATATATATACATATATTTATATTCCTTTTTGAAGTACTTATGTTTTATTCAAATGTAAAAGCATTTTGATAAAAATTACAGGTATGGTATTCGGGTTAAGGCCAGTTGTCTGCACTAGGGACCAGGGCATAAGGGAAGATGCTTCCTGATTGGGATCTTTTTGTATGGTTCTCGCTCGCATTAATGCGAATTTTGAAGAAAACCACGGAAAACTCACAAAGGCTAGGTTGACATATGCTACATGGAATCGAACCCGATACTTCCCGTTTTCCAGCTTTGATAACAGCGCCGTTCGTGTAAAATTATCACAAAATTTATCGGCAGGCAATAAAATACAGCGAAACCTTCCTAAGAAGGCCACCAGCCGTACTTAGAAATATTGGACCTTTACAAAGGTTATCTCTTAATAGACAAAATCGGAATTCTGGAAACAAATTCTAAATGATTTTAATTATTGAAATTCACATTGTTTATCAATATAGCATTCTGATAATTATTATTATTAGTGTATGATAATTTTGAAAGCTTTTTAAGATTTTCAAAAATTTATTTTAAATAAGAGAATAAATCATTTATTTATGTTTAATTTAAATGTGAAAATGTATTTTGCTAAAAATTACAAGTATGGTATGGTATATGGGTTAAGACCTATTGTCTGCACTAGGGAGTTGTGCATAAGGAAAAATGGATTCTGGTGGTGGTCTTTCTAGGTGGTTATCATCCGTGAATTTAGGAGAAAACCACGGAAAACTCCGAACGGCTAGATTGGCAAGTGCTACATGGGATCGCACTCGGCACTTCCCGTCTTCTAGCTTCGAGAGCAAAACTTCTCGGCTATTGGAGGGGACTAAAAACTTTTTTTTTTACTATATCACTAGGCAACAAATACAGCGAAACCTTTCTAAAAAGGACACCAACTATACCTTCAAGTATTGGACTTTTACAAAGTGGCCTTTTAATAGAAAAAAATCGTAGTTCTGGAAAACAATTCTAAATGATTTTAATTATTCAAATTTACATTGTTTATTCATATAGCTTTCTGATCGTAATTATTATTAGTTTGTGGTAATTTAAAAAGCATTTTAACTTTTTTTTTTTTTTTTTTTAAATATATTTTAAATAAGAGAATAAATCGTTTACTTATGTTTAATATAAATTAAACATGTTTTAAATTAATTTAAATCAAATTAAATTAAAATAATTATGTTCAAAATTAAATAATGTATTAAAATTAAATAATTATTAAAACTTACGTCCACATACATGCACACAAGCAAATAAATAATAAAAAAAAAGTTAATAAAAAATTAGTTGAACAATATTTTATACAATTCCCCCCCCCCCCCCCTTAATAAAACTATATATATATTTTTTTTTTTTTTTAATATTTTCTAACGGAATTGAAAGTGTTTATGACTTGCCTGTGTGCACCTTAACTTCTGTGAATAATTTTTTAGCATTTTTGAGCTGATATTACTTAAAAATATTAATTTAACAAACAAAATAATAAAGATTTCGTATTCAAATAATGTTAAATGGACGCAGGTACCGATACTAGCGTCACGATGCGGCGAAAAGAATTTTAGGACCGGTTTTGATTCTGAAACGCCGTAGGAGATATTCCTTCTTCTCTTTCTACCTTCATGCTACCGGTAAACTCAACAACTAACCAAGCCGTTCGAAAAGTCTAACCGGTAAAACCAAAGCGTTCGAAAATGCTTCGGTCGCTTACCGGTAAGTAACCGGTAACTAACCAATTTAGCCAAGATTATTTTCGGTTACTTGTTGGTAAATTCGGTAATAAAGATGGCGGACGAAGAATCATTGTTATTGTTGTGCTGAAATCTTAAACATTTAAATGCTGAAATGTACAAATGCGATAATGGTATTATTTATTATACTAATTTCAAGTATTTCAGAAAATTCTATTAATAATATTGTAGAATTTTTTAAGCGTCGTTCTTATATTTTCCTTCGGATTACTCGCATTGATTGTTTATGTTATGATTATTATTCCTGACAACTATCGTAAATCCAGAAAATTTCCATTGTTTTAAATGACTGATCAGTGTTAATCATGTGAGCTGTTCTGGGAATTATATTCCACTTGAAGCAAGAGATAATCATAACGTCTAAAAGGTATGTGCAATAGCAGTTATTATTTTATTACAACTTTCACCATGTATTTTACATTACTGATAGCAGATATTGAAGATGTATGAATTGTAATAATAAACCGAGATTTTAATTATGATTTTCTGGTGCATTTAATGCTAAAGGTTAGACAGAGTGATATTGTATTATTCACTGTTAAAACAATATACATGACCTTCCTTGACTTGTAAATACTGATAATAATATCCGTCTTATTGTTTTTTATTCATTTTTTGAAATATATATATACAGTAGACTCCCAGAAATCTGCACATCAGAACCAATGTAAACAATGACGTCTATAGTAAAGATTTCAAGTAAGAAAACTGAGGCAGAACTTATTTTAGTAGTGATATTTTAGAAACTGAATTTAATAAGATAAGGAAAGTTGATATTTTAAACAAGATTCAGGTCTTTGAGATAAGTATCTAAACTTTATTAAATCAATGGTATTTGTACTTCAACAAAAAATGATTTCATAGATAAAAAAAATTACAAATAAAATCATTTGGTATGTTTAGTTATAATTTTAAACTGTAGTACAAATTTTAAGTTTATAATATGTTGTCATCATTGTATCAGATGCTTATGTACTTAAATTGTGTATTGTGCTCCATCGAAAATATTTTTAATTTGTTAAGTGAAAAGAAAAATACTTATATAAAATTTTATACATGTACATTTTCTACTACACTTATACTCTTTATGTACTTCCATTTATTTATTTTTACCTAAATAATTTATGTATCTTATATGCTTGCTTATACGTATTCATTATCATTTTCAATACATTATAACATTAAAATTCTAATTTAAAAATGCAGACCAATAAAATACCAAAAATCCGCATAGTCTCTTGTCCCAAGCTGTGTGGATTTCTGGGAGTGTACTGTATATATATTACTACCATTGTATTATTACTTTTATCACTTCCTGTATTTAAATTCTGATGACAAGGGGGAGCTCCTGAATATTATCAAAGCTTTTTATGTTACTGGTTCTTGGCTATGAGTTTCAGATTTGCGTGCAAGTACTGGAGGTGAAGGAACGCTGTTCCTAGGAGCTTTGAAAACTTTACTTTTGTTTTAACATCCTGATTGATAAAGTTAATATGCTGGTGGAATAGTCTTGTGCATGGTGCTATTTTACATAAGGCCCTGCATTAGATTGTTCTTCTATGCAAATATTGCCAACAGAAAGAAGAAAGAAAGAAAAATATAAGTTTGTGATTACATTTTAATTATTATTTCAATAAAATTTGGTAAACGTAAGATTATTCTGTTAATTTAATGTAGAAGATATTTTTTAAATATTGTTTTGATTTCATTTTATGGTATACTTTAAAAGTATTAAATTTAAAGTAGTTTTCATAAAAGTATACATGTTAACAAACATTTATTTCTGAAGATTTAATTTTTTGCACATTCATTTATTAATAATAATAATAAAAAAGTATTGTATATAATGTGAACATTTTCAAACAAATTTAGCTCTGTTAATTATTACCATTTTATCTGATTTTCCTTGTTTTCATAGAATCACCAGCTATTCAAGACAGAAATCTAAGAAAACAAGATTCAAAAGAAAACTAAATTTTCAAAATATTATTGAAACACAGCAGGACAAAAAGCATTTGTCAATAATTGAATATCATGATTGTAAAAAGCTGTATTTGAATATCCAGTTTTGGATTTAACATATTAAAATATTTGTTTTTTTAATATATGATGTAATTTTGTGTCTGTTCAGTCTTTATTGCATTTTAGCAATGCCGTTGACACTATTTTAAAGCACGATGCATGCAAATTTTCTTTCATTTAAATGCAAGAAGAAAATGTATTTAAAGTGGAGCACAACTTTGTCATGTCTCAATACAAACAGTAAATTAAAAACAGGAATTTTTTTTCTTATACTTTTTTTTCTAATGATCATTAGTTGATTATGAATGTATCTTTACATTATCTTAATAATTTACATGTTGTCTTTTTTATTCATGTACCTTGCTTAATAGCATTAATATTTTAAATTAGCCGTAGTATATTAATGAAAATGCAAAACTTTTGGATATGAATATCAAATTGTTGCAATAATTGATTTGCAATATATATATACCCAGACAACACAAATTCGTCCAGATTAAGTCAAAATACGTAATCTGGATGTATAGACATGTCCATATTACAGCCAGATTCAGTCTATATTTCATCAGATTTTGTAGATATTAAGTAGAAATGTCCTCACCTGTTACGTCATAAGTACGTCTTTTAGCTGAAAAAAATAACGTAAAATAGATGTATAGTGAACATAATATAGGCATGTCCATATTACAGCCAGATTCAGTCTATATTTCATCAGATTTTGTAGATATTATGTTGAAATGTCCCCACCTTTTACGTAATAAATACGTCTTTTAGCTGAACAAAATAACGTAAAATGGACATATGTGAACATAATATAAACATGTCCATTTTCATTCACATTACATCCAAAAATTACCCATGTTATTTTTAGATTTCATTCTGCCAGCGTCTATAGACGCTGGCAGAATAAAATCCTCAGTGAGTGCAATGTTTTTTTTTTTTTTTTTTTTTTAACTTAATACTAGTGTCATATGTCCGTCTAAGCAAAATCAAATCTACATAAAGGGTTTTTTGTGAAATCCACAGAAAGAGTTCAAAAAATTATTTTAAAACTGTAGATTATTTTATATATATAATTCAATAATTAAAAAGCTTTAAAATATTTTTAAAGTTATCTGGAGTACGGCACAAAGAGAAAAAAAAACTTCCCCTGTGATTTATTTTTTCACACAAAATATTTTATATTTTTAAATTTCATTCATTGCCAGCACCCATGTATGTAAATCAGTTTTTTATGGAATCTAGCTTTCAAACTTAGGTCCTTTGGCCCAATGAACTATTATTCCACTAAGTGATGTCCTCATTCAATATTTGACTTGCCTTCATACTCCTATGAAATAGATTTCATATTTTCTTTATGTGAATAGATGCAGAATTACAAGTGATCTTTTTTTTTAAAATATAATCACATTATGATGGTATAGAAAAGTTTAAAGTTGTTCACTCCTTTTGTGATTTTCCCATCTCTAGTCACCAAATCCCATGCAAGTTATGGCGAAATTTGTTTATAGAATTATTTTTTACCAAATTGAAATTTTTAAATTTTGTTTTCACATTCAGAAAATCCACAACTGTTAAATCAGTACTCGTTCCCCAAAATTGATTTTTTAAAGTTTTATTTTACGGCTAAAAAATGAGGAAAATGTATTTAGTGAAACGCATTTTTGAACTCAAAATTCAAATATAAAAAAAGTAAATTTTTAGAAAGGGAGTACTAATTTAATGGTTGTGTATTTTTAGAATGTGAAAATGGAATTTAGAAATAAAAATTAGGTAATGTGCAATTTTATAAACAATTTTTCCAATAGAATAACAGAGGCTTTGGGTGATCTTGACAATCTGTGATATACTCCCTTGAGTCATAACTTTGTTTATATACTTTACATACGTTTAAATAAAGGCCAAACAAATTTTTACAAGAAGGAAAAATAACTACATGAAGTTGCGCTTGTATACTGGCCGGCTCACTTTTTACTCTTGCTCAGCAAAAATCGACAAAACAGTTACATATGAAATTATTCATTACTTAATTTTTAATAATGAAGTTAACAGAACAGATAGTAGACCATTAACTTGTTTTTTTTTTTTTTTTTTTTTTTTTTTTAAGAGCCCTGGTGGGAACACTGGCCAAGTGATTTTTGTAAGAATTAATGTGGCTTTTCCTTTAAAAATGTATTTTTTAAAGTTTATGCTTTGTAATATTCTTTTAACAAAGTACATGGAGCCACCTAAATATTTTTTAATTTTCTACGTTTTACATGTTCCACGGCTTTTTTATGGGAAAATACGAAACGCTTGCTAGTTTATATGTATTAATTCATATTCCAACGAAGAGTTTTCTGTACATATATTTAATCTATGTGAATAAATAAACAATTACATTTTACTGAAAAAAAAAAAAAATCATTATTTAACCTTCTATTTTCATTCCACAATGTACCTGAAATTTGTTTTTTGCGCTCTGTAAACCAATCATAAGCAATATAATGTTTTTTTTTTTTTTTTTTTTTTTCATCTAAATAATGTTACTTTCAATGTATTGTGCAGTATGGAAATATATTCAAATATGCTTTAAACCACACTGTATTCAAATTGTTTTCAGAGTCCCTATATTAATCTTTCATTTTTAATGTATAAATATTTAAAATAAAATATTTTTTTATTTTTTTGAGACATTAATTCACCCTTGATATATGAAAAAAGCAAGCTTAAAGCAGTAAATTATTGAAAAGTGTGTAAAGTGTTTTGTAAAAAAATCAACAGTTAAATGAATAAACTCTTTTTCAGTATATCGAAGTGAGAGAGTTACGGTTTCACAGAAATTATCCATCAATATATATATGTTTGTTTATTGATTTATTTATTTATAAATTCTAATCCATACAGTCGGCAGCAAAATTATTGAAGCACCAGCAATAATTCCTATTTAAAAGATGAGCACTTAATACTGTTTTGTTAAGTAAATATTTGTCGAGTCATGATCTTAGTCTTATGTTGCTTATAAAAAAGTAAGTTGATGATAAAAATTAGCGATCAAAGTAAAAAATATAAATGAAAAATGTGGATGTGTGCTTCAATAATTTTGCTGCTGACTGTAGCGGGGCCACTTGAAAATTTATTATCTAGATAATTTTTGAAACACTGAATCAATTCGAATCAAAGTTGGACAGTGAGCTTACAGTCGGCAGCAAAATTTTTAAAGCGATAGCAATAATTCGTATGTAAAAAAGTACACTTAATACTGCTTTGTTAAACAAATCCTTGCCGAGTCATGTTCTTAGTCACTAAGGATTTAGCCACAAGGATTTATTTAACACCGCAGTATTAGGTGTACTTTAAGACTTCTACCTGAAAATTTTTCATCACAACAAATTTGGAAATACTGAACTGTTTTGCGCAAAAGTTGGACAGTGAATTTATTTTGGATTAATAAAGTGAGCAACTTGCTCTGTCATTTTATTTCCAGGTGAAGGCCACTTAAAGTCAGGCTGCTAGTTGAAAATTTGTTATGACAATAACTAGAGTTTCACCGAATATTCGGTTCGAGCGAATATCTTGATATTCGACAACCGAATAGTCGAGGTCGAGTTAAATTAAATTAGAATATTGAAATTGGTAAAAATATTTATCATATAAAATTAAACTGTTTTCCTTTTTTTTTTTTTTTTTTTTTTTCAATTATTATTCATCAATATAATGATATTAAATAAGTGAAAAATGCCAGTCTAATAAAGTTTCTATCTTAATTTCTAATCTAAATAAAAATGTAATATATTTCAAAATACTCACTTATTATAGTTTAATGAAGGGGAAATTGTGACAGCATATAAAACTACATTTACTTTGTGTGTACATATATGCAACTTTGATTACTTTGTTCGCCTGACGTAGGGTAGTGTTTTCTTTCAACCGAAAATAATTGTTGCGAGTTTATTGCATTTTATGGTGTTTATTTAAAGTTTTGTACTTATTACTTTAAAACACCAGTTCCGTGGTGCTTTCTTATTATGTATATGTATATTATTGAAGTCTTCTTTTCTGATGTTTAATCATTATAATGTTTTATGTATTATGTGTATGTAGCCTCCCAGTGGCAGAAACACGGCGACATAGTCGCGGACACAGAAGAAAGGCTTGCGGACAGTTTTTGTCTGCACTGAGAAAAAAATTTGTCTGCAACTTTCGGATAACAATTCACTTATAAAAATTTCTGTATCAAAACTAAAACTAGTATTTGTATTATTTATAATTATTTATATTGTGTTGTATCAAACATTGCTATAAAATATTTAATTGAATGAGATGAATTGAATGAATACAATTGTTTATACAATATCGTTTTGTAGTAAAATTGTATTCATATATTGTTGCACAAGATCACCTCTGATGATATCCCCTTGAGATTCATGTTAATAAAGTTCGACTGCACTGAATTAATTCAAAATGAATTTCCAGGATAGACTCATCTTAAATAATTTCAAGATAAAAAGAACTTTTTATATACCATAATTTTTAATTTTCTGTTGAATCACACAAACGCTACTGAAGGCAGCGGGGACCCAAAACAATTAATTAGCTAAGATAATTTAAAAAAATGCATTGTTATCGTGTTTTGAGCTATTCTAAAAGTTTCAAATGCATAGCTAGCTGGGACGTTAGTTAAATAAATTTTATATTGAATCATATAAACGTTATCGAACGCAGCGGGGACCCAAAACAGTTGACTAAATGTCAAGGTTTAACCTGAGTAAAAATTTTCTTTAGCAAAAAAGCTAAAATCAGAAAAAAAGCTTTAGCAATTTGCGAAAATGCCAGAAACAGTAGAAAAAGATGAACATTAATTTACACATTATTCTAAACGCCTCGACATGTTTGACTTTCATTTGTAAATTAAACTTGAAAGTTTTTAATCAGGTCTTTAAAGAGTTATACACAGAAGATAATTTTTTTTTTAATTTGAAATAAAAAACAAAAAAGTAATAATTAAATTTACCACTGTAACCAGATCAATTCGAATATAGCACAAGCTAGCTAAAATAAATCTTAGCACATTTAATGGCAGACATGAAAAGTATTAAACTTTTTAGATTATTACTTTATTTTGTAAACTTTTTTAAAGAAATAGGAACATCTTATATACGAAATATATTATTTTTCTGGAGATATAATTATCACAATGGCACGTAAAACTACATTAAGCTTATACTGAATCTGGAAATAAAAACAAGACTTACAAAAAAAAAAAAAAAAAAAAAAAAGAAGAAGTAATATAAGTGAAATTTGCTTATTACTATTGAAAGTTTTTTGGTTTACAATTTATAATTTCTCTTTCTTTCATATTAGACCACTTTACAAATGCCTCATGCTTATTAACAAATTGATTTCCTGTATGCGGTTCTTATGCATAGTTCAGCATTTAATTTTCCTTATATGTATGAAACGATGGATTTTTCTTGATCAATGTTGCAATTTTTTCCCCATGAAAGATTTGTTATAATATTTTCGAAGATTTTTTTTTTTTTTTTCAATTTATCTTTAGTGAGATGCTTTATCCAAAAAGCAAAAACATATTATTTCATTTTCGCATTTTGGATAAGTCTTTTAGCATTTCGCGAAAAATGCTACCGTAGTGGAAACATTGCTAAAAATGCATTATCATGCATTGTTAAATACATTGCTAAAAATGCATTATGCTATTATGCAATGTATTTAAAAAAATGCATTGTCATCGTTTTCTGAAAATTTCAAATGTCTAGCTAGTCGGATCTGTATTTGTGTATAAAGTGATATTGCTATATAGAGAGCAAAAAGAAGAAAGCGACAAACTGTAAAGAAAAGTTAGAAACATTTGAGGCTTTTTTAAAAGTGAAAAAAAAAAAAAAAAAAAAAAACAGAAAAAGAAAAAGAAACGCAATATGATATGCGTTTACCATAAAATATTTTATTTAGATAGACCTTTTTCATTTATAATGTATTTGCTAATTTTTAAGAGCAATGTTAGTTAATTTAAACTGAAAGAAAATGTTGAGTTTGTTTTTAAAATGAAAAAGAATACTGATGATAATGTAAAGAAAAAGATAGCTAGATACAATTCAGGGAGGGAGGGGGGGGGGATAGTGATACTATTTAAAAAGTCCTGAGTATTATTGCAGGATTGTTTCAGCCCTGTTAAAATAATTCTAAAATAACAACAATAAAAAAAGGCCTTAAATTAAAATTTTTATAATTATACATATTTTGCAAGTTCTGTAATAAGTTCAAAAATAAAGAAACTCATATTTAAACCCCATTTTAAAAACACAATTTATCCACATATATTCATGCAGAATTTTGAAATATCTGTATTTAAAGTGACACAGTCAATTTGATAAAATTTATCAATGTATTAGGTTAAAGTTTACAATGCATATGGGAATGTAAATAGGATTTTCCAGTTAACTGTTAAACTATAGAAAAATAATATAATTTTCTCAACTGACAACTTTTTAAAAAGTTAAATTACAAGATGGTTGATGCATTTTTACCTTTCCAACACTTATTACAATTACTCAGTGGGGGAAAAAAAAGAAAAACAAGTATTTGTCAAACAGATATATGTGTAAATACAGTTTATAACTTATTAATAAAGGAAAAACAAAAACATAATAACTTAATAACAATCAAATCAGAAGTAAACATGCTTTTATTAGTATTTAATACATCTGAAAATCTAATTTTTATTTTAATCTAAGAATAAAGGCTTAATATTCTAGTGTTTATTTAAAATTTTATACTTATTACTTCAAGGTCTAACATTTTCATAAATACAGAAAAAAGATATTAATACAGCAAAAGTAAGTTCTTATTTGGCACGAAGTATATATATATATTTTCAATTAGTTTTTCATAGATAGACTTCAATGAAATTAAAATATTTTCAGATTATTAGAAAGAATTACAGAAACAACAACGCAGCACAAATACAGACGAAAAAGCGATAGAAACGTAAATAATTAGGCAGAAGCAGCTAGAGAAAGTTGAGAGAGCAGCAGTCTGAACAATAAATGAGATAAAAAAGAAATAGTTAATTTAATTTCAATCGCAAAATTTTGTAGAAGATAAAACTTTCTTTTATTTGATTACAACATCCGCATTAATAAAATGGCGGCGTACAGGTGCAGTTTTAGCTCAAGTATTTACGTAAACTGGATTAGTTCGATTTTCATTCAATTTATGTGCCTAAACTGACGTCCATATTTTATACGTTTTTCGTAGATACGTCTATGTCCGAAGTTTCACATATTCTGAACATACTGGAGCTGGAGATCTACGTTCAGAACTCGTCTATAGACGTAACTAGTACGCGATGGATGAAATATGAACATAATATGGACGTATGTGTTATGTGGGTATAAATAATATGATTAAAATGTAACTTTTTTCTGTATTTTTACATTAACACATGTCAGAAATACAAAGGAAAATATAAGTAAATATAAATAATGTTGTTTTATTCTTCTCAAATTATCTTATGGAAATCTGAACATTTTATCTTCTTTTCTTGAGTGATTATAGCAGTATATTGTTAAACAAATCTCATATCGTATTTTATTTAGCTAAAACTATGAAATATTATAAAAGAAGTACTCTAAAGTTGCACAAGACGAAAATAGTAATGACTGCCGTTTATTTACAATGAAACGGGGTGGGTACATGCGGGACTGCGCTGCCGGAAGCAGTGGGAACCCGGGTTGACTTTGTACCCGATTAGAAATGATTTTTTAAAATATTCTTTTCTTAAGAATAAAAATTTGATTTGAGAAGGAATATGTGCGCTCAGCGCACGTACATCTTCACATGTGCGCGCGCATGGTTCTGCGCTGCCGAAGCCAGTGGGACCCGGGCCGACTTTTTACCCGATCAGAAATGATTTTTTTTTTTTTTTCATTTCTTAACACTAAAAGTTACTGTTAGTGATTCATTAATTAAAGTGATTCATTTGAAAATACTGACCCGCTAGTTTATCACTGAAACGCACTGGGTACATTTGGCAACCCTAAAAGGAAACAAAATGCCTGATGCGTCAGCTCGTATACATAGGAGCCTTACATATTACTGGCTTAAGATTTCCTTGACGTGAAGTAACTGTTCGCGCATGCTCTTACTTCTTATTTGCATATAGTGCCTTGCTATATCGGTTGTATCGTCGTCGTCATCTCGCGAAATACGAAGCAAGTGCAGGTGAAATTAAAAGGAAGGTAAATAGTGATTTATTAATTTTTATAATAATTTTGTCTATGTAATTGCTGGGCGGTTTGAACTGGTGAATCATGAATATGATTAAGTTGGCATAATTTTTCCCCACTAGAAGATTTAACGTGAAGGTGCGAATGTGTATGTATGTGTGTGTGTGTGTGGGGGGGCAATCTATTGGAATTTAAAGTAAAATTGAAAAGAAGTTTGTGAAAGACCACAATTATATTAGCAAAATTATACTAGCAAAATCATCTTTGGAATTCAATGAAGCATTGACTTAAAACTGACACACTTGATTCTCGGATGAGTAATTTTCAAGATGAAGACGTGAACTTTTTTTTTTTTCTGTATGTTAAGGCTTTTTATATACATTTTTCAGAGACATAAAGTCAAAATTGCCATTTTTTGACTCATTTCACTTTCTTGCCTGAGTGCGAACTGATGAATCGCAAATATAATTTAATTTGACATTCATTTTTATTTATTTAACTATCTATTTATTTCACTTCAAGAATTAATGGGAATGGGAGTGTGGACGAATGTTTTTTGAAATTTATCTTAAATGTGCTTTTGCAAAACCTTGATACTTGAGTACTAGTACCAGCCAGAAATTCACATATTTTGGTTATTTTTCACAGGCTCCTGCTGAGATGAGGGAGGGTTAAATGTCTCCGAATTCGTCGCATACTTTTTTGCGGTATGGGAATTTAAAAAAAAAAAAAAATGTAATGGATAAAAAATGTAAGTAAAAGAAAATGTATATATATATATATATATATATATATATATATATATATATATATATATATAAAAGTAATGGATATTTAAATTTTTCGATCTCTGATTTCTGTAATACAATTAGGTGGAGTACATGATAAGGGCAACTTTACCGTCTCCAAATTGAGGGATGGGGCATTAAACTGTACACCAGTATTTCACACCCGGTAGGAAGTGGGGCACACCTTAAAAACGCATCATTTGAGAAAACGCATTATTCTACACAAGTAAAAGGACGTGTTTGTCTGTATGCGATGTGCGGGAAAAACTATGATGCGTACTGTTCTGATTTTTTTTTTTTTTTTCCAGAGAAACAAATGCATGCAGATTTGCTTTTAGATTTCTGTATTCCAATGATATTTTTAAAAAGTTTGTTTTATGCAACTTTTTGCGTTTCTTCTCCGATATTTTTTCTGAGTTGTAATTTCAATATGATGTCAATAAAAATAAAGCGGATACAATTTTTTATTTTAAATTTTTAACGTTGTGTTTTTTTCTTTAATTAAAATGATTATAAAAAAAGGGTGGGCTAAACCTGAATCATTAAAATTTTCTAATAAAACTGATGTCATAATAACATTAAAATATTGGTTTTGTCTTATTTTTTTTTTTTAAATATTAATTTCAATTAATCGAATAGTCTTATGTGTATTTACTCGATTTTATAATTTGTAAACTAATGTGCATGCATATTTAGCTCATGTTAAATTAAATGTGTTTCTAATATATATAATGAAGTTCAAATAATTAATTGTCAGTTACATTTTATAAACAGCTGTATATCATGGTATTTGGGCATGATTTTGATTTGCTGAGAAAAGTCGCTAATCGAAGTATATTATTTTAACATTTTAGTTCTTCTTTCTGTCTTTTTTTTTTTCTTTTTGTTATTCATCTAAATATAGTGACTAGCGATGCAGGCAAAGCCTGTTGGTTTAAGATAACGATGAAACTTTAATTATCATGAACACAGTACAAACATAGCTGCTCTTAGATGCATAATTATAGCAATGGAGTTGTGACGCTCTTTGTGTATGATGATGTACATAATACACATCTTTAAATAAAATAAATTCAAAATAAAACTTTTTCACTTGAGTTACTTTTCTTGTCTGATTGTTAATTGAGAAAACTTGAGTTTAATTAACTTATACTTTCTTCACTTGATGTATAAACATCAATGGAGGGAGGGGGATTATTTATCGGAATGTATCTTAAAATTACAAGATTTTTCACTACGAACATGCACAACCGATAGAAATTTGCATTACTGGGTAATTGAAACATAAACCTTAGCATAATTTTTCACAATATATTATATATTAGAAGAAAAGTAAAATATGATGCATATTTTTAATATTCTATCTCTGTAATTGAATGCGGAAAAAGGTCACAAGATAAAGGTAACATTAATCTCTCCAAAATGGGAGGTGTATGTTAAACTGTGTATCAAAATTTCGAACATCTGCAAGAAAAGTGATACATCTGAAAAATGCAGTATTTAAGAAAAACCGTGTTTATGATAACGATACTTCATTGACTAGCATTTACACTAAACTTTTATAACTCTACCTTTCTTATGGATGGTTTTCGAGATAGAGATGTGAATTTTTCCGAATGTTGAGGTATTTCACACATATTTTAATGACATAAAATGAAAATGTCATTTTTTGACTTACTTTTCTTGCCTAGGTGCCTCAATGCGGTAAATAAAAAATGATAATAATAAATAAATAAATAAATAAAAATTCGCCTATTATATATTACATATGTTTCTTCTATTTTGCAGTTATTATTATTATTTTTTTTTTTTTTTTTGATATCTGAAAATTAAACATTCATAGTTAATCTTATCAAATAGTCTTACTTAAATGGAGTTAGCATTGGTAGTAGATTAGAACAACGTAGTGTTTTGTGGTACCCTTGAAAACATTTAATGGTATGATATATTCTAGTAGCGTGGAAATTATCACCAGCATTGCAAAATTTAGTTAGTGTCTTAATTTCTTATTTGAATGAAAACTATATTTGTTAGGTAGCATTAACAGATTTTAATTAAAAAAGAAGATGAAGAAGTCTGTCTATGAGGCCATATTAAAGTTAACTGAGCAGTTTAGAAAAAACTCTCTTCTCTACTTCACGCTAATAATCCAAATCACTCAGTTCGTATAGTTTTACATTTTTTCCCTCAAGTCTTCCAATTCCGTGGAGGAGTGTACTTCGTAAGGGGAAATGAACCTTTTCCCCACAAAGTAACTTCCAATGGACAATTTGCACACATGGGGAATTTGAATAAAATCCTATTCTTCTGGTAGTTTTAGGCCCATAAATATAAAAAAGTTTATTAGAAATGCAAAAAAAGTTCTCATTAATTTCAAAAATAACTTTAAAATTAACCAAAAATCACGTGACTTCAAAACGCTGACTGACGTCACACTTTATGATGCTTCAATTTTGTTAGCCTAGTTAGCAAGCAGCAATTCGTTTTAACTTTCGTAATTATCAACCGTTTATGTGATTTCTGAGCATTTCTTTTTCATCTTATAATCACTTAATATCATTATCATAATTTTTCATTATCAATATTTTCAATTGTTTTCTTTTCATGGCGGTTGTCCAATATTTTCGTTTAGTAGGATCTTGTGGAACGCTAAAGAATAGCTTTTGAGAAGCATTTAACCGTTGTAATAGTGCAGAGTGGTACAATACAATATTTATACTAGGATTTTTTAATATCCGTCATTATTACAAAATACAAAACCTATTTCACTGATTCAAGAAGCAAAGCAAAGCACAAAATCTAATGTAAACAACGATTACTCCCGTTTGTTGTCATAAAGAGTGACGTCACGATATATTATACTGCGTTTTCTCGATAGAGTAAATAGTGCGATCTTAAAATTGTTATAAATCAGTAATTAGTTTTCAAATAAAGAAAATATATGTATTTATTTTCTTACCTTTTCACATTCTATTTCATAAGAATGAAATGAGAAAACGTGCAAATTCCTCATTAGAAAATTCTATGACACATGAGAAACTAAAGCTGCGTTGAAACACTGGCAACAATGCAGAACAACAAAGTCATAAATTATCCATTGTCCGAAAATGATCCTTGAAATTTTGCACATGTTTACAATGAAGGACATTACTTTTTATTGCTCTTTTACAAAAGAGACCCAAGTTCTCCAACGTAGTAGGAGGTTTGTCAGAGCAGAAAACTTTTCTCCAGCTTCGCGACAAATCAAATCACACATCAAAGGAATCTGAATAGATCCACAATTGTCGCCAGAGTCACAACGCAGTTTTAGTTCCACATCTAGCTAGGTAGTTCATTGAGTAACTGTGTGGTTTCAAACAGACTATGGTTAGCCCCTTGTCTGCAGGCGAAGTCGGCAACATTATAATGGAGCGTGAAATCGCGGCCTTTATAAAACTGGCTTGTTGAACATCCTCTCGGAATATACCCGATCATACTTCACAATCTGCAAAATGCCAAACTTCTACAGAAATTTAAGAAGACTTTTTTCTTTTTTTGTAATGTTTAATAAAACTTATTTTTAAAACTTAGGTACAGATTTTGCAGTAAAAATATAGCCAAAAATTGTTTTTTGAAAAATTTACATTGACGTGTACTTTTTATTTATTTATTTTAAATTAAAAATTAATTAATAAGTTTCAAAATCCACCCCGAATTCTTTTAGATAAGTTCTGTTAAACATAAAAAAGAAAAGAAAAGAAAAAATTTTGTGTAGCACTGTACTATTTAAATATATAATATATTTATTGTATTTGTGTGTGTGATAAGCATTCAACAATAAACTACAAACATAAAACTTGAAGCTCATTTTCGTATATTTCAATTACACAACATACATAAACAGTTAAAAAATATTAGTTATAAATTTTTCAAAGACCTCTACAATATAGCATACCCTCATTTGATGCTTTCAAATGAGTTAAATTAATGTTACATCAGGGCCGGCTCTAGGCGGTAGGCAAGGTAGGCAACTGCCTACGGCGGCAAAATTTAGGGGCGGCAAAACCATTTGAACCTCAAAAAATAAATAAATAAAATACTTCGATTATTATTGAATGTAGAAAATAAATAAATAGAAAAATAAATAAATAAATAAACAAGAAAATAAACACAACAACAATTTACCTATAATTTGAAATGCAGACAAGAATAGACAAACTTGTAAGTTCTGTACAGTATGTATTGTATGCGCAGCCGTGACGCGAAGGGAGAAATGTACACTCGCCCTGATTTAACAAGCTCTTTTTGCCCTCTAATTAAAGAAAGTCAAGAGTTTGCCAATTGTAGGGACTTTTATCAGTGTTCTTCAGCATGTAGGAACTATTTGGAGGTACCCTTTCTCCCCAGGACATTATCAGTATATCCTAAGTATGAAAGAACGTCCTTGGACATCCTCAGCCATAAGATAGGGACATTATGAGTTATCCGTAAAAAACGGCAAAATTTGAGTTTGGATTGGCAACAGTATTGTCAGATTTAAAACAATACTTCATTTATGGAATAACGTCCATCAGATTCAGTGGATGGATGGGGGGAGGGGCGATACATTTTTGATGAAGATATGTTTCCATTGGCCGATCAGAATTTAAATGCAAATTCAATGAACATTTTAAAGTTTTCTTCCTGATGAAAGATCTACTGGTAAGGAACTGCCTAAAGTTTCATTAAAAGACACCAAAACTAAATGCAAAACTGGTGTACAAACGATAAATAGACAAGACTTTTTCACACACCATAAATTTAAAGCCAGCACAACCGGTTTCGGAAGGACGTAGCCTTCCTTCATCAGGTGCAAAAAACACGTGCTACTGCCTTGGAGGCAAAAGCAAGACTGAAAGCAGGGCAAAATCCAGAGGGGAGGAGCAATACAAACAACCATTAGAAAGAATCATGCAGGACCAATCAGAGAGGAACACACATGCACACACAAAAACAAAAGGAGGGAGGGAAGGAATAAACAATTAATTTTATTTTATTTTTTAATGAATTATTTATTTATTTATTTATTTTTCAAATTAATATTATACTAATAAGTAAATTTAATAAAATTAATTAATTTATTGTTATTATTATTATTATTATTATTATTTATTTAGAATTATTTAATTATAACTATTATTATGTTATAAACATAATGAAGGAAATTATTTAATTGAATTAAACAAATTTTTCCAGGCTGTAGACAGCAAAGTGGAATCAGGTTTTTCATTGACAATTTTATCACGATTAAGGTAAATAGCTAAATTTTCCAAAAAATCCAGTTCGGAAATGTGTTTGGCATGAAAGATAATTTTGGCATTCTTAAAATTAAAACTATGATCAAATTCCCAACTGTGCTTCGCAATAGAAGATTTAGAAATTTCTTGATTAACAACATACCGAGAATGTTCACGTAAACGGCATTCAAGATTTCTTTTAGTTTGACCAATATAAGATAAATCACCATTATTACAAGGGACATTACAGATACCCCACTTATGAAGCTCGGGAACAGGGGATTCAGTTGAAGGGAATTGGAATTTATTGACAGGTTTAAAAATAACGTGAAAATTGAAACGCTTTAAAACTTTGGCTAATTTAAAACATAAGGGGGGATAAAAAGGCAAGATAACAAGATTATCAGGTTTAATTTTATCATCAATGGAAAGAGTAGAATTATAAGTTGGCCTACTGAACTTTTTGATAGCTTTATCAATTATAGAGGGTCTAAAACCTCTTTTAATAGCAACGGACTTTAAATAATTTAACAGGGAGCAGCCCCCGCTCACCGCTCGAGGAGCGGTGTTGAGCGCTTCTAGGATAATCTACGTTAGCTGCTCCGACATTTATTGAGAAAAAAAAATACATCATGCATCGCCTGGCTTAGCCAACCAGCGACAGAGGGCGATGAGTATTTACAGATATTTATGTACATAAAGTATTTGGTCGGCATGCCGGGCCCAGCCGACCCCACGCGACAAATGGCATGCTGACGATAGTTGATATTGTAGAGTCGAAACCAGTTGATAATTGATGAAGCAGATTCTGAGGTTGAGAATGGCAGTTCCTTTAGTAGAAACAGTTCATGCGTATGCATGGATTTAATCAGCATTAATCACCATCATGGGAAGAATCTGTAAGTAGATAGATTCACGTTGAGGCTCAAGTCGGTCCTTGATTGACTGCTGGTGACGTTAGGATGGTTAGCGGGGTACTGGTGAAGTTTCTGAGTAATCTGCAACTTCAGGACGTTTGGAATCTAGAACTGATATTACATGAGGATATCTTCAGCAGCAACTCGGACGACCACAGAGGAAGATAACAATGTGAAGAAACTTAAGGTTATTTAATTTTGACTAGAGAATTATTATTATAATTAGTAGAATTTGATATTAATCTGTTAGGTTTGAAATGTTCATTAAGTAGGAAAGGATGCTATTTAGTTTTTTTATTAGCGGTTTTCTTGTTAGAATTTCGTCTAGCCATTTAATGGGTCTAGGGGAGGGATTTCTTAAATGATAATTTTCTGTTAGGGGGCAGTGGAAATAATAATGTAGTGGAGTACCCTCCTCTCCACATGGACACAAGGGTGAGCGTCGGCAATGAAACTTGTATAGATAGGAAGGGAAGGGCCCATGGCCTGTTAGGAATGCGGTAATAGGGGGAGTTAAAGTCCAAGAGTTAGTGCGGGCCCGAGGAATCAGCGAGAAGGTATGTCTCCCCTTCTCTGAACTATCCCACAGGTCTTGCCATTTGAGATTCATTAAGTTTTGAATTTTACTTTTGACGTAGGAGGGGGGAGCGGGAATTGATGAACATTTTGTGGGGAAATTAGTGGCTTCTTTTGCTAGGGAATCAGCTAGTTCATTGCCTACGACACCCCTGTGGGCAGAAACGTGTGCCAGGGTGCAAGGTAAGTCGAGACTCATTAGGAGTTTTTTTAATGCGCTGAATTTGCGGATGTCTGCTCCGATGTCGAGCTATTGCCTGAAGGCCCGAGACTGTCGCTGTAGATATTGACGCTTTGATTAGAGTATGCAACACTGGCCCATTGTATGGCCTCAGCGATCGCGTGGATCTCTGCTTGAAATACCGTATTAAAGTCCTCGAGCCTGCAAGCCCATTGATGGCCCGTGACACCCTGTTCCAGCACGCAAAATGCGGCTGCAACCCCGGTATCTGTCTTGGAACCATCCGTGTAGATCGCCACCGGAGCAGAGGGAGAAAAGTTATTTTTAAGACAGTTGGTTAACATTGGAGCAACATCCTTGCCTGGGTGAATATCCCAACTGCAGGTCAAAGTTAGAATGGGGGTTTGTGGGAAGATAATATTAGTTAGGTCAGGGTCTTTTAATTGCAAGATTTGAGTTTTAATGTACGTTTGGGAGACCTGCAGGTGGGCGTGGGGAATCCCAGTGATTACGGGGAGGGCATCAGTGGAAATAGTTTTATATCCTCTTGCAATTTGTAAGAGGAATGGTCGTTGGGCAGAATTGAGGCCTGTTATGGCATCTGTTCTCAGGTGGCCACCTCAAATGGCGGCTCCGAATTGAGTTCTTCTTTAAGAGAAGAAGTATCAGAACAAATTTTAAGGGCACGATACACGTAAGTGTAAAAGGTGCCAATTTTTTGTTTAGCTGGATGATTAGAGAGAGCATTTTACGTACATTGCAGCAGCCATTTATTAGAAACTTAGTAGTTAATGAAAGATTTCGAAGTTGGAAAAGTTGTATAGATTCCCTAATATCTTTATTCCTTAAAATAGAAAATATTCATGGTGCTTTATTAAGCATTTGCAAAAATATAGTGATAGAGAATATGATTCAAAATGAGGCAGTTTATTGATTACAGTTGGTAGCAAAATTATTGAAGCACTAAGCAATAATTCCTACTTAAAATATAGGCACCAAATACTATTTTATTAAATAAATATCTGTCGAGTGATGATCTTAGTCTTATACTGTTTATAAAAAAGTAAGTTGATGATAAAAAGAAGCGATCAAACTACATATATACATGAAAAATGTGGATGTGTGCTTCAATAATTTTTCTGCCGACTGTACAATAAAACAATTAAAGTTTTTTATGATTGATCGTCATTTGACACAAAATTTCGAATTATATTAATCTGATTAAGTAAGCTATGTGAAACAAGTTTTTGATTTATACCAAGCCAATAATTTATTAAATAGCTCATTATTATTATTACTATTATTATTATTACTAGCAGGCTTTGCCCGCTTCGCTGGACATTAAACTTAAATGAGTTGTCAAAATCCCATATCTTTATAAATAACCTAAGTTCTCGCTGTGATCAGTAGAGGCTTTTCTCGTTCGCAAAGTGAGGAGTCTGGGTCCCCAATGCCTTCTGCAGCAACTTACCCACTTCTTACTTCCTCATCCTCAGCGGGTGAGTTCGAAGCTTTCCAAAATCCCACTAATGTACATAACGCATACACTTAATCAATATCCACACAACAAAATTCGCCATTCTAAGATAATTTAAAGCGAATTGCCCTCCGACCCCCCCCCCCCCCCCCCAAAAAAAAAAAAAAAAAAAAAAAAAAAGTAATAGTAGTAAGAATTATATGAGCATTATTTACTCAGCTCAATTCTATTAGACTGTTTTTTTTTTTTTTTTTTTGTTTAAATATAAATGTATTTTTTTGTGGGGGGGGGGGTAGGGGGCGGCACCTTTGAGGTTTGCCTACGGCGGCAAAAACGTTAGAGCCGGCCCTGGTTACATCAATCTTATCTATAGAGATTATTGGAAAAAGAAGAAACTGAAAGTCACTTATGTATTATTCCTAAATTACTCGTTCATCCGATTGTCAAAATTTTATTAAAATTCCTGTATATAGAAATTCATTGATAGAACAAAAATATTTATTATATTTATTTTTTCTTAGACAGCAAAGATATTACAGATTTTGAATAATTTTCTTTTGATATACTGTTTTGTAAATATATAAATCTTGTAATATTTAAAGAATAAATATTATTTGTGTGCATATTATTTGTGGCATTTCATTTGTTATTAAATTCGATCGATAAAGATGGACAATTTTATGTTTTGAAAACCTTCATTACACAATGAATGCTTTTTTTTTTTTTTTTTTTTTTTTTTTAATAGCTTTTTGTTTATTTGAAAATGATTGGAATTTTAAATTAGCATTTTATTAGCAACATATTTCGAAAATAGATTTTTGAGTTTATACATTTATATAAATTGATGTTACATGGTAAACGAAATGAAGAGGTTAAACTCAAAATATCAATAAATCAAATGGATTGATAAGAAAGCACTACAGAACTGGCGTTTTAAATTATTACTTACAAAACTTTGAATAAACTCCATAAAATGCAATAATCTCGCAACAGTTGTTTCGGGTCGAAAGTGCACCCGACCTTTCATCAAGCAAACAAAGTAGGCACGAGTGCTGCAGTCAAAGTTTGCATTTTATGGTATTTATTCAAAGTTTTGTACGTAACAAAAACAAGTACTATTTTGGCTTCAATTAGATCATCATAAATAATAATTTTGAGATTGAAAAGGTCTAATATTAAGGAATTGAATAAAAAATTGATCATAATATATATATATATATATATATATATATATATATATATATATATATTGTCTATTTGGCTATTTTGTCCTATCGCTTCAACTGAAAGGATGAAATCTAAAATTTCCAATCGGTTGAAATATATTTTTATTATAAATTACAAACTTTAATGTTTCTTATAATATTATTTATTTATATTTGATGGTATAAATGTTTAAAATTTATTTTAAGGAAGAAATTATATATATACAGGGATCTCTCATTTATGCTCGGGTACAAGGGACCGTAACAAAAATGCGCCAAAGGGAAACCCCCCAAAAGGTTATTAAAAGTGAAATATCAGCCCAGTGCAGATGGTAATTGTTAATTAATGCTATGTACATATAATATTATTGAAAAATGTAAATGTGTAACACACACACATTAAAAAAAAAAAAAAAAAAAAGAAGGATTTTTTAAAATTTAAATCTTTTTTTATTCCTATGTAATTTCTTACAAAATAATTTAGAATCAAGGATTATTTTTGTTTTCGAGAGTTTTCACAGAGCGATTTCTTTTTCAAGTTCACGAAGATATGAAAATCTCCTTTAGTTCCAAAATTTAACTGAAAATAGCCCCACAAAGTTCCTAACGCTTCCATTGATCTTGTTGGAGTTAGGGGAAACTTTTGCCACATCTTCTTCATTATCTCATCGCCACCTTCTTCATTTTTGTTTTTGTCGCTACCATTTATTTCAACTACTAAGTCACAAATTTCCCACAATTCAGCTGTGATTAAATTGTTATCTGGAGGATCATACAGACTGAAATGAAAAAATTTTTTCGAAAGAAAAATTCGTGCGTATGTGAAAGGTGCTTTTTAATTCCGTGCATAAATGAATAAGTTTTATGTCTGTTTTCCTATATTCTTGAACCGGACTACTGGACTAAGAAAAAAAAAAAAAAAAAAAAAAACGCGCATCAGTGAATAGTGCGTGTAAGTGAGAGATTACTGTATATTCAAACGATTAAATATTTTTATACCTTAAAAAAAATATTGAAGAATAATCTTATTTTGCATCACAGAATAACTTGAATAGATTCATATAAACGTAAGAAAATGACAACATAAAAATGCAAAGGAGCGAGGATGCCTTTTCATGCAAGTATCTATGTGAAAATAGTAATAAAATTTTGCTCATTTTGTAAATAAGAAATGGCAGATTCCTTCAACAAAACATTTGAAAGATGTAGAGAAAAGCATTAAGTATAGAAAGTTTTGTTTTTAAAAGATAGAATCATTCAACGCACCGCGCACCACTTTGGAAAATATGACAACTTCAAAGAGTAATGCATTATAGAAAAAGGAGTCTTAAGTAACTTACACATGTAATACGGACATTTTTCAAATAGCATATGGTCCTTTCTTTAGATAAATTAATACTAAAAATTAATTTTTTTGCATTTCTAATTAAAAATTTCTATAATTAAGAAAAACATGACTAAACTATTTTTCATTTAATCATTTGGTTCATAAATATATCGCGAATGTTTGCTTTACATAGTTTAACTCTTTTAAGATTTTTTTTGTTTCATCCCCCAGTTTATACATGATATTTTTAATACAATTACCGTATAGTATAAAGAATTTAGACATAACCTGAAGAAAAAGGAAAAAGATCCTTTCACACACTTAATTATTCCCCCCCCCCCCAATTTTCTTTCTTTTTTTCTCAAGCCCCCCCCCCTCTTTCTTTTTTTCTAATTTGTAAAAGGTAATCCTGTATTGAGAAAGTTGTGAAATTATACAGTAATATGAAATCAAATTAACCACGCTATTCATGTATGTTGACACTCCAAATGTGATAACTTCGAGCATTTATACCTACTACAGGCTTTGGATATATTAAGCGAATTAATCTTTTAAAGAGCGATAATTGTTCAGGCTAGGCTTCGAACCTGGGACCTTTGCGTTAACGACTATAACGTTCTATTAGTTGAGCTCTCCTGGTAGATAAGTGACCCATTACATTTGATTCTATAAAAAATGAAATATTTCTTATGTCTTGCAAATACAGAAAAGGTCTTATTGATATCTTTTTTTTTCTGTATATTAATAACATAACTGCTAAATATCAGTAATTGGAATAAAAAAGTTAACTATTTCTACAATAGTTTTTATTAATGGATTGTCCGAATTAATATTTACAACAGCGTATAAACAAAGCCAGAATTCGAACTTGTGGCCTTTTGAATTAATGTCCAATGTTCTTTCATTTTTGCTTTTGCAAAGATTTGTCCAATCTATCAGAAATCTAAGTAATAATAATAATAATATACAACTTTTATATGAGTGAACTATGCGGTTCCATTATCGACCGGGATTCTATTTAGTTGGTAGAGCATTGTAGGACGTTAACCCAAAGGTTCCAGATTTGAATACTGGCCTAGGTCAGTTTTTGCTGTTGTAAAAGATAAATTGGCAAAACTATTAGAAATCTACTCGAAAATTATACTTCGCAGAAACAAGAATGTATTAAAGCGATTCTCTGATTATCATGCCTGAAGCCCATTGAGAATCTATGGGGAAATATTCTCAATTGTAACTCATTAATTAATTCAGTTTTTAAAATCCGTTTTCAAATAAAGAAAATTTCCAACAATTAATTATCGTTTTATAAAAACTGATTTTTATTTATTTATATTTTTTTCGAAGTTGAGAAATGCAAATTTTCACTAAGAGAAATTTAGCATTATATGCATTTAAAGTACCGTAATTTCGTGTATATAACCCGCGGGTAATCTATAAATAAAACCTGAGTTTGTATGTCCTGCGGGCTATCATCCGGTGCAGATATCTATCGCAAAGAAGGAGAAAATCAACACGTCTCATTTTTGTTTCAGAAGTATGGATTATTAACGTATAATGACGATGAAATTGAGGACAGTGAAAAGGAACTTGATGAGGAGTATAACAAGGAAGACGAAGACGAACTGTCCCAAACATTTTAGTTCTGATACGGAAGAATCCGATTTCGATGGATTGGAAAGAATTTTGCAAATAAATTTATTATTAATCTATAATTTTCTTATAAATCGAATAAAGGTGTTAATTGTTAGAAGTTACTCCAGTTTACAGTAATTTACATAGAGAGAAAGATTAATGCAAAGTTATGATTATTTGCTTTTTCGTTATAGGTAAGTAAATTTATTTGTTTATTATTTATATCTAGTTGTATAATTCTTTATTATTTGTATCTTTTCCTACTTATTATTAAAATAATAGCAATTAATATTGAAATTATAAAGAGCGATTGCCGACCAGGTGATTTTAGATATGCGGGGTATCTTTTGGTTATAATTATTTTTAAATAATTTTTTTACGCTACGGGTTACCTTCCGCCGCGGTTTATACGCGAAATTACGCTTAAAAAAAAAAAAAAAAAAAAAAAAAGGGGGAAAGATTGGTTAATCAGTTTACACTTCTGAATTTTCTGTATGTGAAAACATAATTTAAAAATATTCAGTAAGAAAGGAGGATACCTAATGTCATCGACTGCCAAGTCTCATGTTATTCAATAGAAAAATTTGTGTCCACAATCAATCAATACCCAACGTATTTATTTATTTTTAAATTACTTTTTCACTATTAGAAAATTATCAGTCATTAAATTAGTACTCGTTTTTTTTTTTTTTTTTTTTTTTTTTTTTTTTTAAACTTATTATTCCCATTTATAATATTTTGTTTTCACTAAATTATTTTTTAACTGAAGAAATAAAATATTAAAAATAAATTTTAAAATACTTGTCCTGATTTATTAATCATGAATTTTCTGAATGTGAAAATGAAGTAATATTAATAATAAAAACTGTTAATACATTATTCTGTAAACACTTTTTACCATAGAATACATGGGCTTTGGATGTCGGCGAGATTAGGTAGAGTAGAGAAGAGGATTATTTCTCCGCAACTGGCTTCCGGCGAACATGGCCTGATTTAGGCAAGGGCACACATTATTTATATTTACACCATTATTTTTTCACAAATATTTTCCTCTCATAATAAACAGAAAAATCTCATTAAAAATTATTTTAAAAGAATACTGGTGTCTAATAACGATGAGTAAGTTCGATTGTTTTACACCGTTCACTTCTTCTAAAAATATAATTAGTAGTGAGACGTTAAAACCCAACCAACCAACCATCTTATAAAAATAATTTCCTAGTCAAAGTGTGGAAATTCTATATGAAGAAAAAAATAATTGTAAAATATTCCGGTATGAGAGTGCTCCTGCCTTAATCAGGCTCTGCCGGCGACGATAAGTACAAAATTTCTTTGTGTTTGATGTACAGTCGGCAGCAAAAGTATCCAAGCACTAGCAAAAGTTCTAATGTGCATATACATATATAAGGTACACTAAATACAGTTTTTTTTTTTTTTTTTTTTTTTTTTTAATAATACCTTGTCGATTTCGGTTCTTAGTCAGTCTAAGAACAAGATTCGAAACAGATTTATACAACAAAACAGTATTAAGTGTAATTTTTTTAACATAGGAACTGTTGCTTGTGCTCGGATACTTTTACTGCCTACTGTATCATGTTAAAAACATGCTTGGCAAGTGAGATTTGATTCACGTTTGCTGCATCAACTATATTTGGTGCAGCAAGTACAATTCATACTTGATGTGTATTACTTGATTCGTGTGAGTGAGCTGTGGCAAACATAGTACACGCTTGATACACATTACTTGATTCATGTTTGAACTATCTAGTCTAAAGCAAGTGGGACAAGTGTAAACAAGGATTCTTGATTTTCACTTGCATTAAACTTACAGGCTTGAAATGTGAAGCTCGATGCAAGTTGCTTGACTTGAGTAGTCAATGTTGATGATAGCACAATACAAGTTCTCTGTGCTGCCTGGGATATGTTTTGACTAGGGTATAAGTGCGTAGATTAACTTTTAGGAAGCATTAAAGAAAAATCTATATATATAAAATCGTTGGGCAAAAACAAATAGAAAATACAGTTAGGCCGTTCAAAATTGGTACAGATAGGTTTTAGAGGCCTGCAATTCGAATGGGGATATTTTCGAAAGTGTAAAGTTATTAGGAGGGCTGGGAAGGGGGGGGGCGGAGGGGCAAACAAATAAAATAGAGTTAGATCATTCAAAATTGGTACATAGAGGTTTTCGATACCTACAAATCGATTGCGGATATTTTCGAATTTTTATAATTATTGCGAGGGGCAGGAAGGGGGAGAGCGGAGGGGCAGAAAAAAATAGAATTGGATCGTTCAAAACTGGTGCATGGTGGATTTGATACTTACAAATCGATTGCGGATATATTCGGATTTGTAAAATTATTAGGATAGACGGTACGGGAGGGGGGGGGGGAATAATAGAAATAAGAGTTAGAGCATTTTGGGAAATTTTTCCGAAGCCAGTGAGAACCCGGTGCGATATTTTTCCTAATCAGATTTTGTTTCTCTTTTTTTTTTCACGTGATAAAAATTAATGTAATTTTGAGAATTCAGTAATTATAGTGATTCATTTAAAAATAAGGACCAGCGAAGCGGGCGTTGCCTGCTAGTATGTAAATATACTCCCATGGCTTATCTCTTTTCTCAAATGAGTGAATGCGAAGATGTTTTTTTCACTACTCATTTAAGGAAATGAATTAGAACATACATATAGGGGTCAATTCTGAGTAGTTACGATGCGATAAGTCGGCGATTTGTGACGTCACCGAAATCTGTTTTCACATTGTATGTTATTATCGCATGCGACCATAAGAGCTATTCTTGGACCAGCATTTTCGCGAAACCACAGTCGTGACCCACAGTTTGGAAACCACTGCTCTAGAACTTTCTTTATGCACATATCTCTGCCTAGGGTATAAGTGCGCAGATGACTTTTTAGGAAGCATTTTATTTAAATACACCGATGGCTTTCCCTAACAGCACACATATCCACAGTACATCCTGAGGATGTCCCTTAGATGTACTTCCATGCACAGGATATCTTGTGGATAAGATGTGCAGTTAGGGTTCACACATGAGTAAATTCGAAGATGATTTTTTACACTACTCATTTGAGGAAACCAATTAGAATATACTTCACACACATATAGCTTTTCTCCGTTACGAATGTGAAGATCATTTTTTAGATGACTTGAGAGAATATTTTAGAAAATTCTTCACTCTATGGCGTTTCTCCTGCACGAATTCGATTATGCTTCTTTAGATTAATTAATCGAGAAAATCCTTCAGAACACTTTTCAGATACATATAGTTCTGTAGCCATCTGGCAACCATGCCGATAGTTAAAAAGACTTTACGCATCTGGCAACACTGCCGATAGTAGAAAAAGTCAGTATGCATCTGGCAACGAAAAAAACACTTGGTGTTCCGAAGCAGGATACGAAACCAGAACTTTCATAGAACAATGTTTACTTTGTCGCTGAGCCAAAATATTTGTAATAATGCTTGCTATTCATTCTACTGCAACAATTAATTCATCCTGTGTATCATTTAGATTGTATATAGTGTGTAAATAATATTGGTTTTATAATTTGGAGTCTTATTTATGGAAACTACACGCACCTACAAAGTGGTGACCCGGATAAACAAAGGATTGGTACCTCTTTCTAAAGATGTCGCATTCAGTTCTTTTATAAATTTTCTGTTGCCAGTTTTTGATAATATTGGGTGAGTTTTTCAAACATTTTATGAAAGTATCTTAGTTTTAACAAAATACGATTGTTATAAAATGAAGGACTCTGAAACTGATTTAGAATTGGCAAACGCTAATGATAAACAAAATACCCATCTCGGAGCCATTTCTGTTAAGCCGCCTATATTTTGGCGCAATAAACCCAAACTCTGGTTTCTGCAATTAGAGGCGCAGTTTATAAATTCGGGTATCACACAGGATTCAACAAAGTATTATATTGTCGTCGCAGCTTTAGACGAAATAACGTTGGATGTGGTAGACGACATTCTGTCAGATCCTCCAAGTGACAATAAATATGACAAGCTAAAATCCACATTACTTTCTCGCTTATCAGATTCCGATGAAACGAGACTTAAAAAACTATTTTCCGATATAGAATTAGGCGATCGCAGACCATCTGATCTTTTGCGCCACATGAAAAGTTTAGCTGATAAGTCAGTTTCTGAGGAAGTAATTAAATCTTTATGGTCGCAACGACTGCCAAAACACATCAGAGCCATTTTATCTGTGAGTAAAGATTCACTCGATAATTTGGCAGAAATGGCGGATAAGATCGCCGAATCCTATGGCACAGCAGAGATACAAGCCATTCAGAAACCTTCCCCAAATCCGGATACTGACCGGTTAACATCTTTAGAAAGCAAAGTCGATGCCCTAACCAAACGTTTAGAAGATTTGACATTCTTGGGTCGATCTCAAAACTCATTCGATAGAAGTCGCTCCCGTTCCAGTATCAGGCGACAGCGATCAAGCTCCCGCTCGACACAGCATAGCAAGTATTGTTGGTATCATGCTACTTTTGGCGAAAAGGCACGTAAGTGTACCACTCCATGTGAATACAAACATATTTTGCCGGAAAACTAATAGGCCAATCGATCGCGGCGACCGACGATATTGGCAGGCAAAACAGTCGCCTATACATTTGCGACAGAAATAGCGGAAGTTCCTTTTTGATTGATACTGGAGCGGATGTGTCCGTGATTCCTGTAAATAGAAGAAAAGTGCTGCCGCCGTCTAATTTTCTATTGTTTGCCGCCAATAGCACCAAAATAAAAACCTATGGTAATAAAATTTTAAACTTAAATCTTGGACTCAGACGAACTTTTACGTGGTCATTTATAGTGGCCGATGTGTCGAAAGCAATTATTGGCGCGGATTTTCTCCAGAAGTATGGTTTATTGGTAGACGTCAAAAGACAGCGCTTATTAGATCCTTATACTTCATTCTCGTCACCCGCCACAATCGCAATACAACCATCGACATCATTGACTACCATAGACTTTAATAATTTAGATTCAGAAATTTCTTCTCTTTTGGCTCAGTTTAAAGACATAACAAAAGAAAACTCTTTTAAAATATTTCCCAAACATGATGTAACCCATCAAATAATTACACATGGTACCCCGGTTTGCGCAAAAGTTCGAAGACTATCGCCCGAAAAATTAAAATTTGCTAAAGCCGAATTCGAATATATGATGGAACAAGGAATATGTAGACCATCTAAAAGTTGTTGGTCTAGCCCTCTTCATATGGTGAAGAAAAAGAATGGCGATTGGAGGCCCTGTGGTGATTACAGGTCACTTAATCGCATAACACAAGCTGACAATTATCCTATTCCCCATATACAAGATTTTACGCAGCACTTAGAAGGCTGCACCATATTTTCCACGCTAGACTTAGAGAGAGCTTACCATCAAATTCCTGTCCATCCGTCCGACATCGAAAAAACCGCAATCTGCACACCTTTCGGCCTCTTTGAATTTCCCCGCATGACATTTGGTTTAAGAAACGCTGCTCAGTCATTTCAGAGATTCATGCATGCCGTTTTAAGAGGTTTAGATTACTGTTTTATTTATATTGATGATATCTTGGTAGCTTCAAAATCCAAAGAAGAGCATTTGGAGCACCTCAAGGAAGTTTTCAAACGTCTGTCAGACTTTGGCTTAGTAATAAAGATTTCTAAATGCAATTTCGGCCACCCTGAGCTGAATTTTCTTGGACATACTGTTTCCGCCAACGGGCTAAAGCCAGCGGCAGATCGGATAGACATCATCAACAATTTTGTAAGACCCAAAACAATAAAGCAGCTGAAACGTTTTTTAGGTATGCTCAATTTTTATAGACGTTTTTTGCCTCATGCCGCGGAATATCAATTACCTCTAACAACATACTTATCCGGCATTAAAAAGAACTCCAATAAACCTATTGATTGGACACCAGAAGCAGAAGAATCCTTTCAGAAATGTAAAATTCACTTGGCGAATGCTGTTCACCTAGCACATCCATCAATATCAGCACCCTTGGCATTATTTGTAGACGCTTCTAATTTCGGACTCGGGGCAGCAGCTCAACAAAAAATTGGCGATTTCTGGCAACCATTAGGTTTCTTTTCATCAAAACTTAATCCTACACAGCAACGGTACAGTACCTACGACAGAGAGCTGCTAGCTGCTTATTCTGCCGTTAAACACTTTCGTTACTTAGTGGAGGGCAGACCCTTCACAATTTATACCGATCATAAACCTCTAACATTTGCCCTGAATCAAAATCCTGAAAAAGCTTCACCTCGCCAGTTAAGACATCTAAACTTCATCGCCGAATTTACAACTGACATTCAACATGTTTCCGGTTCTGAGAACATAGTTGCTGACGCATTGTCAAGATTAAATAGTTTATCTGTTCTGCCAACCATCGATTATGAGGCAATAGCAGCAGCTCAAAGGTCAGATGATGAATTACAGCAACTGCTTCAAACCAAAAATTCTTCATCCTTGAAAATTTCTGAATTTCCAGTAGTTGGCTCAAATGCTACAATTTACTGCGATACATCTCAGAAAAACATTCGACCTTTTATTCCTAAGCAATTCCGACGAACGGTTTTTGAAGCAATTCACAAAATTTCTCACCCAGGAAATAGTTCCACAAGAAAATTAATAGCAAGAAAATATATTTGGCCTTCAATGCGAAAAGACATTCAAAATTGGTGCAGAAGTTGTCTCAATTGCCAACAGAGCAAGATCAACCGACATGTCAAGAGTCCCATCCAAAATTTTCCTTTGGTCAGTCAGCGTTTCACCGAAATACATATGGATATAATTGGCCCTTTACCATTATCAGAAAACTACAAATATTGTGTCACTATTATCGACAGGTACAGTCGTTGGCCAGAAGCCATTCCAACATCTGATATTGAAGCAGACACCATAGCCAAGGTTCTTTATTCTGGCTGGATTTCTCGTTTCGGCGTTCCATCGTACATCGTCACTGACCAGGGACCACAGTTTGAATCCCGCTTATTTCAAGAATTATCAAAAATTATGGGATTTCAAAGAAAACGTACAACCTCGTACCATCCTCAATCAAATGGTTTCATCGAGCGATGGCACAGGTCTTTAAAAGCTGCTTTGATGTGTCACAACAACATTGCATGGTCTCGTTCACTACCAACTGTTCTATTAGGTTTGAGAACTGCCATCAGCGATTCTTTTGAAACGACACCTGCAGAGATGCTCTACGGTGAACAACTCCGTCTACCTGGAGACTTTATACAACCCACTCCAGCTTCAATCAATCAATCCGAGTTTGCTACTCAGCTTAAAAATCATTTTGCCACCGTCAAACCAGCACCAGCATCTCATCATAGTAAGGAAGATATTTTCATTTTTAAGGATCTTTCGACGTGCTCACACGTATTCGTACGAAAGGACGCTGTACGCAAAAGTCTTCAGCCACCCTATGAAGGACCATATAAAGTAATACTTCGCAGCGAGAAACATTTTACTGTACTTATCAGAGAGAAACAAATCAACATTTCCATCGATCGGCTTAAGCCTTGTTACTTATTAGCTGACGATCAAACTGTTAGTCAAAATGTCCAGGTTTTACCCGCCACTGCCAACCTTACGAAAAAAGAGATTATCAAGGATAGGGAAACTAAAACTGTTTCGTTTTCACCTACCAAGCAAATTTTTACCAAAAGTGGTAGACGGGTAAATCGACCCATTAGATTTACCAAAAACTTTTTGAACTACGATTGAACTCTCATTTTACGTTCACCTGTTCACTGGCGGGGGAGTCATGTAGCCATCTGGCAACCATGCCGATAGTTAAAAAGACTTTACGCATCTGGCAACACTGCCGATAGTAGAAAAAGTCAGTATGCATCTGGCAACGAAAAAAACACTTGGTGTTCCGAAGCAGGATACGAAACCAGAACTTTCATAGAACAATGTTTACTTTGTCGCTGAGCCAAAATATTTGTAATAATGCTTGCTATTCATTCTACTGCAACAATTAATTCATCCTGTGTATCATTTAGATTGTATATAGTGTGTAAATAATATTGGTTTTATAATTTGGAGTCTTATTTATGGAAACTGCACGCACCTACAGTTCTCCTGTATGAATGCAAAAATGTGCCATTAAATTACTGTTTTGAGAAAGTCCTTTAGAAAATTTTTCAAACACATAAGTTCGTTCTCCTGTATGAATGCGAACATGTGTCGTTAGACTGCTCTTAGCAGAAAATTCTTTAGAACGTTCTTCACACACATGTGACTTTTCTCCAGTCTGCAAGCGGAGATAGTTTTTCAGATCGCTTATTTGAAAAAATCTTTTAGATTATTTTTCACACACATACGGTTTTTCTCCAATATGCACGCGAAGATGTTTTCTTAAACTGCTCTTTTCCGAAAATCTTTTAGAAGATTCTTCACACACATATAGTTTTTCTCAAGTATGCACGCGAAGATGTTTTTTCAGATAGCTTATTTCAGAAAATCTTTTATAACATTCTTCACAAACATATGGTCTTTCTCCTGTATGAATGCGAAGATGTGTCGTTAAACTGCTCTTAGCAGAAAATTCTTTAGAACATTCTTCACACACATATGGTTTTTCTCCTGTATGAATGCGAAGATGTGTCGTTAAACTGCTCTTAGCAGAAAATTCTTTAGAACATTCTTCACACACATATGGTTTTTCTCCTGTATGAATGCGAACATGTATCGTTAAACTGCTCTTAGCAGAAAATTTTTTAGAACATTCTTCACACACGTATGGTTTTTCTTTAGTATGCACGCGGAGATGTTTTTACAGACCGCTTATATGAAAAAATCTTTTAGAACATTTTTCACACACATACGATTTTTCTACAGTATGGATGCGAAGATGTTTTGTGAAACTGCTTTTTTCAGAAAATTCTTTAGAACATTCTTCGCACACATATGGTTTTTCTCCAGTATGCACGCGAAGATGTTTTTTCAGATCGCTTATTTGAGAAAATCTTTTAGAACATTCTTCACAAACATATGGCCTTTCTCCTGTTTGAATGCGAACATGCGTCGTTAGATTGCTCTTAGCCGAAAATTCTTTAGAACATTCTTCACACACATATGGTTTTTCTCCAGTATGCACGCGAAGATGTTTTTTCAGATCGCTTTTTTGAGAAAATCCCTTAAAACATTCTTCACACACATATGGTTTTTCTCCTGTATGAACGCGAAGATGTCTCATGAGATTATTCTTATTAGGAAATCCTTTAAAGCAGTCTTTACACACATTCGGCTTTTCTTCCGCATTTATAAGTAGATGTATACTCATATTTTCAATGACTAAATTATTTATGAAACTTGTCACAAATAATTTGTTTCCTGTAAATGAATGTGCAACTAAGTCTGTATGGTCCTATCAAGATAAACTAATAACAGAAGTAAACAAACGATTTACCGTAGGAAAGGGCATGTTTACAAACAATTTTTGCTTTTTCTTCACAAAATTGCAAATCAGAAATAAATTTCATTAAAATTAATCCCTTTGCCCATCTCCACTCTATACAAAGACGAGTTGGATGAGAACGCATTATGACACGAAATCCCTCATTTCTATGTGCTTTGGTTTTTGTGAGAATAATTTGTACTTTAAAAACGTACAATGATGAATTATATTAAAATAAGTTACTCTAAAGTAACGTAAGACGATAAAAAAATGTTTGTTGTTTGTTTATCAGAGTAACGTGCTGGTTACATGTGGCAACCCTAAAGCAACAAAATGCCTGATGCGCCAGCTCGTATATATAGGAGCCTTAATTTTATCGCATCCGAATATTCGGTCAGTTAGATATATTCACACGTCAATATTGCCGTTCAAAAGAGCGTGATAAACCTGTTATCGCAAGGGAATCGTCCTGGTGTTTCGGTGTTTTGAGATTGGTTGTTTACAATTATTATTATTATTTTTTTTTTTTAGGTTTCTTGTATTTTGAAGACTGATTTACAAGCGGACTACGAGTGAAGCATACAAATCTGTTGTATATGTTATCAATAAACAAACAGCAAACAAATCATTTTAGTTTTTATTTTACTTCTTTTTATTTCGTGTAAACGAAATTTAACCAACAAAATATTTAAAAATAATTGATAAATTATTATTTGTTGTTAAATTTAGCTCTTTTAAAAGTTTATCTCTTCTTTAGAAACACTTTGAAACTTTGTTGGGAAATGATGAAAACAAAAAAGTGTTTTATTATTTATTATAATGTGAAATATGTGAAAAATTATTTTAAAAACAATTTATTTTGATCATAGGACTATCCGTGATTGTAATGAAATGCTCGCCCTCTGGTGGGCTAAGGTGAAATTATCATACCACTGATAGCTTTCACGCTGAAACAATGATAGAACAACAATAAATACACGTGGCTATTATATTTAATAACAACTGCAGTTGTGAAAGCGCCATCTATAGATCATTACAAACGCGGATCGTGTTACCTAATAGTAATGATAGTTTGCCGAGCTAAAACTTTAAAAGCCAAAATACAGATAAAGGGCCTAAGAAAACATAGAATCAAGGAGAACTAATTCTTTATCTATTGAATCAGCACAGCATTCTATTTTATTTATCTCCTCCGTTTCGACAAAGCTGTCGTCTGGTAATGGATATAAATCTACCTACAAACACGGGCAAAAAACCATATGTGTGTGAAGAATGTTCTAAACGATTTTCTGTCAAAGGTAATCTAATACAACATCTTCGAATTCATACGGGGGAAAAACCATATGTGTGTGAAGAATGTTCTAAACGATTTTCTGTCAAAGGTAATGTAATAAAACATCTTCGAATTCATATGGGAGAAAAACCGCATGTGTGTGACGAATGCTCCAAAGGATTTTCTCAAAAATCTCATCTAAAAAAGCATCTTCGAATTCATACAGGAGAAAAGCCATATGTTTGTGAAGAATGTTCTAAAGGATTTTCTGATAAAAGTAGTCTAAACAAACATCTTCACGTTCATACAGGAGAAAAGCCATATGTGTGTGTAGAATGTTCTAAAGAATTTTCAGGATTAAGTGCTTTAAAAAGGCACCTTCGAATTCATACAGGAGAAAAGCCATATGTTTGTGAAGAATGTTCTGTAGGATTTTCTGATAAAAGTAGTCTAAGAAAACATCTGAGAATTCATACTGGAGAAAAACCATATGTGTGTGAAAAATGTTCCAAAGGTTTTCCTGAAAAGAGCAAACTAAGAAGACATCTTCGCATTCATTAGGAGGAAAAACATTTGTGTGTGAAAAATTCTAAGTGATTTGGTAAAAAAGTATTTAAAAAAATCTTTGCACATATTCAGGTGAAAAACTATAGTGAGCGAAGTATGCTTTCATTTTTATTTCTAAAACATCATTTATTTACACATTTGTCTGTGAGAAAAACCGTATATGTGCGGAAAGTGTCCTGAAGTATTTCTGTGATAAGGCTGTATACGAAAACATTTTCGTTTTCATACATGAGAAAAGCCATGGGTGTCTTTAAAGAATGAAAAAAAAAGGGGGGGGGTGGTGATTTAAATAGACATCTGTGCACTTATGCCGTAGAATAATACGTGTGTAAAAAAATGTTCATAACGTTAAAAAAAAAAATATATATATATATATTCGTTTTCATGAGCTGTATGTGTATGAAATGTGATGTAAAGGGTTTTCTTAAAACAAAGATTTAAATAGACCTGTACACACCTGTATAGACTTATGACTGTTAATATAACCTACAAAAATGTTTTCAAAAATATGTCTAAATGCAGATGTACATTCTTATCGAAAAAAGAAATTCGTATAGGATGGTTATATTTAACCCTCCGTTAAAGTGAACTAAATTCCTTATATACTGAAAAATATTTTTTTTTTTTTAAATCTCAATTTGCATTGCTGTTACCATACCTGTCTAATTTATTGTTGAGGGGAAAAAATGGATTTTTTTTTAAACTTAAATTTTGTGTAGAGTTTTCTCTTTCTTACACATATTCCTCAATCCGGCAAGACAGACCACTAGGCTGCACAAAGTCCTCCCCGCAGCCGAGGCGAGGCGAAGACTTCTTTGCCACTTGAGATTTAAAAATCTTCACACGCTGCTCTTCACAGGGTTATTATTTTTACTTGGAGTGTTGCGGTCAGGGCTCTCCTTTCTTTCCTACGTTTATGGTATTAATATAGGAAATTAAAATGGAATGAAGGAAAAAAAAAGGGTGAAAAATGAATGTTTGCTTTTTTTTAATTGTTCTTAATTCTTTTGGCTTTTGTTTTGCTGATGGGAGTTCCTTCTGCTTTTCATTATTGTTTGTTTTAATTTTTTCTTTGGTACCCGCGCGTTTTCGTTTTGCGTCATTTGTCCGAACTTCTCCGTTTTTCTTCTTTTTCTGCTGGTTATGAGGGTTATTCACCGTTGGCAACGTTTGTGCGGAAGTCACGTGTCGGTGGTATTCCATGATTTGTTTACGCTGCAATGCGAAGTTAAAGAAAGCAACATATAAAAAAAACTGTGCATATTTTAGATCCACAAATAATTCAAGCAAAGAAACATGTAAGTTTTCATGCATTTCCTTTAAATTCGTCTGGTTTCTTAAAAGAATGGCTTATGAAACTGAAAAGAGAAAATTTTACACCATCTGAATATAGCGTATTATGCTCAGAGCATTTTACCGAAAATGACTTTACTTACCAAAATTTTACAGAGAGAATATTTCTGAAAAGTGACGCTGTATCGTCTATATTTAGTTTTAAGTTAGTTACACCACACTTTTTAAAAAACATAATTCAATTTTCATTTGATGAAAGAAAATAAAAAAGTTTCACGACATAGAATTCATGTCGAAAGAGCTATTGGGCGCATTAAATTACTTGAACTTTTAGACTGCACCATACCATATACTATGTTACCCTCCATTAGTCAATTAATTTATATATCAGCATTTTTAGTTAATTTTGGAACCCGTATTTTATAATTTAAATTTTAATGAAAAAATAAGAAAATAGGGAATTTTCTACTTAATTTCTTACAATAAATTTCCTATATGCTTCAAAGTTACTGCAAAATGAATGTTATACTTTTCTTTTTTTTCCCCATTTTGTGCATACCATACCAGATACAGTAAGGTTATTCCACCTTATACTTAAGGTTAAATTTTTATAATTTTGCTTATCCTAAAGATTTGTTGTTGTACACACATATTTTTTTTTAATTCTTTCAGTTTTATTCAAATTTATTGTAGACTCCTAGAAATCTGAGAGTAACACAACCAATCTAAACAATGAAGTTTATTGTAAAGTTTAACAGGAAAAAATCAGGGTCGAACTTATTTTTTTTATGGTGGTTTTTTAAAAACTGAATTTAATGAGATAAAGAAAGGTACTTTTAATTGAGGTCCAAGTCTTGGAGATAAACTGAAATAATTTATGTTGTTCCTGACTGTTAAATTATCCGAATTGTTCATGTTTAATATAGACACAATTTTAAATTTAATTTTTATCACCCAGTATATGTAGTATCATACGGAATGCATAGAAAAATCATTAATCAATTTAAACCATTGTTCTTTGCTAAAACCAGTTGAAGTTTTTTTTTTTTTTTTTTTTTTTTTTTTTTTTTTTTTTTAATGCTTATTTAAATCCTTTATATACACACATGTGTACACTTTGTTTAAAACATTTGTTTTTAATTTTTTTCTTCATTCCAGTTTGTTCACATTTTATGTATTATGCATTGCATACTCATGTAATTTATGTCGACTAAGATTTTTAAATTTTCATATTTGTTCACATTTTTGTAGAACAAAGACAATAAAATCATTTCATCTTGTGTAACTATGCATTAGGGTTTCATTTTTTCTCAATTTACATTTGCTCATATTCCTATATTATTTATACACAAATAACTTTTTCTTGTACATATATTATTTTCTAAACTGATAGCAGTGTAATTATCAGACACAGCAAAATTACTTTGCGTGTTAATCATCACTTTTCAGAAACCTTTTTATTTTTAAGTAAAAACTTTTTTTTATTTTAAGACTTCATGAATAAAACTTTTTTTATTTTGTAAAATTATGGTGAGCAAAGTCATATTCTGTGAAATAATCTGAATATAATATGCTGCATTTTGTTAAAATTATCTCTTTCCTGTTTTATTTGTCATTCTTTTAATAAAGCAGTTGTATTTGAAGGAAATTCATGAAAATTTATCCGCATCTGTTTGCATGTCTCTGTACTTGATGCATTTATCCATATAAGCATTGTACTGTTATATTGTAGTACTCAAATAAGATTATATACCATAGTGCTATTATAGTACCCTTATAAACGATTTAAGGAGCAGGGGATTCATCAGTATCATCAGGGATTATCTAATTTTTTTTTTTTTGTGTGTGTGTGTGTGTATAGTGTTTGAGTGGTATGTCTTGTGTATAGTGCTTGTAGGTACACCAAAGAATTTGGTGCCATTACAGTCTCCAAACTAGGGATGCACCGAATATTCAGTTTGGCCGAATCTAAAACTATTTGGCTAGGCCGAATGTCAAATTATTCGGCTAGTTGAACATATAAAGACTCAATTAAAAAAAAATATATTTAATCATTTGGAAAAAATTCTGTTATTTTTAATTATCATTAAATTAAGATTTTTCAGAGTAATCAGGAAGTAGATTTTATTTAAATCAAAACAATTGTGTTATTTAGTTTCAAGTAACATTAAAGAAAATTAACTATTAGTAGTGCTGCACCGAGTAGCACTTTGGCCGAATAACGAGTACTTGGCCTTTTACTACTCGGCTGAGTACCGAGTAGTTGTAAGAAAGAATAATTGATGCATGTATGAAGAAATTTGCACATCTTAAAATTAAAGAAAAAGTTTTTTGAACATAAAATTTAGTTAAATGGTAAACAGCATGCTTTCATGAAAAACTTCTGTAGTGCATATACATAATTAGGTTCATTGCTATATTTTGATACTTTCAGCATAGTGGATTACTAAAACCATAACTGATAACTTTATTCTTAACATCTTTTTTAGATGCGAAGTTATCATCCTCAGATAATTCTTAGATAATATAAAAGTTACTAGCACTAATACATTTTTTTATACAGGGTGGCTACAAAATTTCAGAAAAAAAGTTCTCTGATTTCCCTGATTAATTTTGACAGATTTCCATGATTTCCGTTACCTATATACATTCCATAATTTTGTGTATATCGCATTCTTGTGTAACATGTTTTCTAAACCACTTCAATTAAAAAAACTATACTGATTAAGAAAACTATATCAATCCTTTTATTTTTTTATGTGTTCACTTACAAAAAGAAAATAAAAAATTTGAGAGAAATTAACAAAATTATAAAAATTTGAATTATTTTAATTGCACAGCATATTCGCATCAGAACATAAAATTATTCCACAAATTGCACTCTAAAATTATTATTATTATTATTATTTTAATAACTTGATGAGATTTAGCTAGAAAGTGTTGTTTTTCTTTAAATATTAAATAAACGCACCTTTTACTCAACGGTAAACTGTATTCGATTTGGTGATAGTTTTTTACATTATTTTATAGTATAAAATTCAAAATCAATCTTTTCTTACCGATTTGAAAGTGTCTTACTTTTATTTGCACAAATGAATAACGAAAATTTTGTGTTAATATTACATAGAGGTTCTTTTTTTTTTTTCTAAAATATGTTATTTTTGTCTGATTTATAAATGCAATTTCATGTACTAAGTTTTTATGAAATAATGCATATCACATTCATACAAGATAGTTATAATTAAAAGCTCATATCATGAATCATCTCTATACTAAGTTTGATAACAGCCCGTTTTAACTGCAGACAGCTGTTATAGCAAAAATTTTAATTATAATGACTCTGTATTTATATATCCATATTTGTTTAGTTTAGTTATAAATAAATATCTTTCAATAATGCATAAAAATAGTGAAATTCCCACAACTACTCGGTATTGGCCGAATACATAGCCTACATTTGGCCGAGTACCAAGTACTCGGCAAATAGGTCGAGTGCCGAGTATATATTGAGTACTCGCTACAGCTCTAATTATTAGTTACATTAATCGGTACTTTTCCTTTATCCGGGCGTATGGGAAAACTTGCCAAATACTATTAAGGGCTTGGCGACTTGACTCGCATTGAAAAATTGCCAAATAATGTAGAATTCCACCAAAATTTCTTACAACCCTAATGTGAATGTTTGTATAGGGTCAGGGCTTGGTTTAGCGGAAAATGATTTGGGCTTGGCGACTTGGCAACTAGTGAATGTTTGTATGGGGCCATGACTTGGCTCACTTCAAAAAATCACCAAATAATGTAGAATTTCACCAAAATTTCTTAAACCATAATGTGATTGTTTGTATGGGGCCATGGCTTGGTTTCTTATAACCCTAAATTTCTTACAACCCTAATGTAACATTTCGACTTTTATTCTGTAAACTATTCTTACATTTGCTTCGCTTGGCAACTTGGCTCGCATTTGGTGATTTCCATGAGCCTGGATAAAGGAAAAGAACCCATTAATCATAACAATATCTAAAAAAAAGTTTTCTTCATCAATAACAGTATAACAATATCTATACTAATATATAAATGCGAAAGTTTGGATGGATGGATGTTTGTTACTCAATCACGCCAAAACGGCTAAACGTATCTGGATGAAATTTGGTACAGAGATAGAGAATAGTCTGGAATACTTACATATTAATCAATTTATTTATTTTTCTATATATACAAACTACTATTAACTAAGCATGAAGTATATATAACCACAAAATAATAATAATAATAAAAATAATTTTCTCATGCGATAGAAGTAGCCGATCATAGCATATTGTAATATTATAGGGGGCTTGAAATTGCTATCATTCTATGATTGATCAGTTAGATCAAATAAATATAGGAAGTAACTTGAGAGCAAATATTATGTACATCACGTATCATGTTGTTCATATGTAACTGGGATTCAGATATAAAAGAGCAACTTCAAATTTTTCGATACTGTCCGTATCAAAACTGTCATATATGATAAGCACCCAAATGGAAGCCCATGGGTAAGCTATTGTCGCAGGCAATAGGGACAGGCACCGGAGAGTGCAAGGACGACCAAGTCGATGCCGAAGGCAGCGGGAACCCAAAGCGAGCTATTGACCGATTTCAGTTTTTTTTTTTTTTTATATAAAGCTATATAGAAAAGAGTTTGCCAACGAAGCGGGCAAAGCCGTCCAAAATTGTTTAAGAACTAAAATATTATTCAACAATTCGCTGGGAGATGAAAAAAAAAGAAATCATTTCTTTGTAAAAAAAAAACTTAAAAATTTGAAACTCATAAATATTATATGAATTTCACCACATAATTAAAATTTTAATTCACCAGTCACCAAATTATTATTAGAACCAGATTAATATTGTGCAATAGTGAACTAAAAAAATAGTGAACTATTGTCGCAGGCAATAGGGACAGGCACCGGAGAATCGAAGGACGAACAAGTCGGTGCCGAAGGCAGCGGGAACCCAAAGCGAGCTATTGACCGATTTCAGTTTTTTTTTTTTTTTTTTTTTTTATATAAAGCTATATAGAAAAGAGTTTGCCAACGAAGCGGGCAAAGCCGTCCAAAATTGTTTAAGAACTAAAATATTATTCAACAATTCGCTGGGAGATGAAAAAAAAAACATTTCTTTGTAAAAAAAAAAAAACTTAAAAATTTGAAACTCATAAATATTATATGAATTTCACCACATAATTAAAATTTTAATTCACCAGTCACCAAATTATTATTAGAACCAGATTAATATTGTGCAATAGTGAACTAAAATCATACAAAGAAAGGTTTCGAAATAAAATTCATAATTGACGACCCAGTTTTTATACTTCCGCAACGTAGCTCTGTTTTAGTACATGATCCCTATGAACGAATATTTAATTTTTATCGCCATGTTGGCGATAACTTTTTATTTATTTATTTTGGCATTAAAAATAAATAAATAAAAACTAATTCCTATTTTGATTATACTTTTTATGATGTTTTTTAGTCAATTTATGATAATAAATCATATTCTGTATATACATTTAAAGTATTGCTAGATTTCAAAAAACGCTTGCAAAGATTCTTAAGATTCAACTTTTAAAAATATATTATTTCCAAATATTGCAATTTCCATCTAAATTGGCTTTTACAATGACGATCAACAAATCCCAGGGCCAAACCTTAAAAGTGACAGGCATTCATTTAGGAACTCCATGCTTCTCACACGGTCAATTATATGTTGGTTGTTTCCGTGTTGCAAGTGCCCAGAACTTGCATGTGCTGACGGAAAATAAGTCATTTAATGTTGCATACAGATCGGTGTTAGAATAAAAATAAATTGTATTTTTTTCCCGTAGATCTTTCAATGAGTTACAAATTTTTTTTAGTATACTTTATCAGACTCTGTTTTGCACAGCACCACAATGAAAAGGTTTCATTACATTACATATCATGATCAAACCGTCAGTTCCCACACATACACATCAAAATTTCCACGTGAACGAAGTCGCGGGTAACAGCTAGTATGATTATAAAGTTGAGTTAAGAAAGAGTGCATATAATTCACATGATGTTGCCATCTAGGAAACTTCAAGAGATCAAACAAAAATCATACTCAAATCTGGCAAGAAAAATAACACAAGAATATAATAGCAATTTTGAATTAGTCATTGAAAAATGCATATGAAATAAAGTCTGAACTCACATGCGGCTCAACAGGCAGTAAATCACAATAAACTTGATTCCTGGAAATTCCCAAGAAAATTAATTCCTGGGTCATGCCTTTGTTTTATAAAAATATTGAAATTACGGTACAGTTAAGTATGTACAATTTCAGATTATGTACTGATGATGACGGCATCGGTATATTGTGTCCGAAATGAATGTTGTACATAGGTAGGCATTTTTACTCTAAAGGTACTGGCAATAACTTTGAAAATTTTGGCTTTCGACTTTTTTTTCGATTAAGGAAAATGAGTGCAAACTCAGAGCAAATACTTAAAAAGATACTAGACAAAACAATGGGTCGTCCAGTTGAACCGTACAAACCGCACTATGGGGATACCGGCGATTCAATAAATTTTGAAGACGAAGCGCTTCCTAATATTTCAGATAATTCTTTATTGAGAGATGATGATTTAAATAAAAGAAAATTGGATTGCGACCATCATTGCAACAAAAAACACAAACATGAAGAAGGCGATCAGAAATCTGGATAATTTCCCTTGATTTTTAATAATTTTTTTACAAAAAAATACAATGGGCGATTAACATAGGAAATATTTTTCTTGCATCCACGGATGGTCAGTGACGTCACACTTCACTTGCGTATACACACGTTCTGGAAAATGCACTGGGTCCTGATCATTCATATAATAACAATCATTATTTTAAATATAAGTGTTTAAATAAATAAGTATTGTCATAAAATTCTGTTTTTTTATTTACATGAAATTAAAAATAAAAAATAAATTATTAATTTAATTAAAAAAATAAATAAATTATTACCTCCATATCCTTTGATGAAGCGATGTGCATTAACTTTGTGTTGCCAGGGAGAGTTATCTTAGTCGTGCAGTGATTTTAATGAACACCACACAACTTAGACACTCACCAGGCTCTGTGTCGGCTGTCGTGGGGTACCTCAGGTTGTGGACTTGCTGGCTTTAGATATTGAATAATCTTCTTCTGATGAAACTTCTTTAAGATGGCACGTTTCTTTGCGGTTGCTAGTCGAAGTCGCCTCTCCTTTTTTCGCTTTATGGTCTGGGTCTGCTGTATCTCGTGTTTCAGAAGTAGTCGGAGGTTCAGGCTCACCTTGGTTACCCATCTCTCTTTGTTAAAAAAAGAATAACAAAAAAATAACTAACAAATAAAATAGTTTTATAAAAAATGAGAAGTCTGAAATTGCACACAATACAAATTTATCACAATAAAATGCAAAAATATGTATTTTTGGAATTAAGACACAAAAGTGTACAATTGTTAACTTTCAGTAAACAAATCAATTAGTAAATTCATTGAAGTTGGCAGAAAAAAGAAAAAAAAAAGAATCAGCAAATTTCACATATTTGCTAATCATACATTTAAACAAAAAAGCAGAAATTTTAATGAAATAATTACATATTTCAGACACACACATATTGAAAAAAAAAAAGTTTTATTCCTGGTAGTGCCAAAATATTCATTATTTTGGAAATTGGCAGCAGAAATTACCCCTAACTTAAGCATTTAATTTAGCTGTAAATAAATGTAATTTCTTTTTAACAGTAGTGAAATAAACCCACAATTCCCTAATCAACAGCGAAAATATTGCACGTTTCAGAAATTTGCTACCAAAAAAGCAAATATATAATATTACACATTTCTGAAATTAACTTTGAAAATAGTACAAAATTTTATCATATTTAACAGCAAAATAATCATGTTATTTCAAAAATTTGCAGCAAAATAAAAATTAAAAACAGTGAAGCAGTAATTTTGTTGATTTTTCAGCAAAATAGTTACATAATTTGGGAAGTTAAAATGATTTTCTCCCCCCCCCCACCCCAACATAAATTTTGGTTATGGTTTCTCTTTGGATTTACACAGATCTCAGAAACAGCCAACACGACCTTCAAAGGGAAGGATTTCAGACTAAAGTCTGAAAACTTTCATGCCCGATTAAATTAAATAACAATTTAACAGTAGACAAACTTTTCTCACAATCTTGTGGAATTATAAAATTACCCAAATAATGAATTAATATCTTCAAATAAAATAACAGATTTTTTTTTTTTTTTTTTACTAATTACTTTGTTATACTTCCAGGTTTAACACAGAGAAAAAATAAAATTTTATTCATTTATTGATATTTTCTGTAAATTTGAAAATGCTTCTAGTGTGCAGTATTTCTTTATTTGTGTAATTTGTTAGCTTTGATTAAATTCATGTATAATGTATTTAAAAAGACAATGCAGTCACTTTAAAATTCGACTGGCTTGTATTGAAGACCAAAAAATTTTAGACCTAACTGTCAAAACTCATAATTGGATGTAATTTTACAGTTATCAAACTAAAATTTTTAGGTAGAAATAGCCTGTAAAATTTGAAAAATGAATAAATTCATTTTTCTAATTTAAGAAAATAAAATAATAGTAGCAATAATAAATCTTTAGAAAGCAAGAACGAATTTAATGATTGTGCTTTTTCTGAATGTGAACATGAAATTTAAAAACCTACATTCGGTAGTGAGTAACTTTTGTAATAAAATTCCTCACAGAATATATGATGGTCTTAGGCTTCAGCAGGCAATAAGTAGAAAGTCTCCTTGTACACGCTTAAAATTATACATGCAGCATGCAACATAGTTAAAGCATGTTATAAGAATGTTTAAAGGCATGGTTTCCATAAAAAGTGGTAGACACAGAATTAGTAATTATTTTTATAATGCTAAAACAAATTCTGATACTTCACATAATCCTTCAATTGACTGGAAATTTAGTACAACAAATATTTGATTTATATGCAGCTATATGATTTTCGGATTAACTTAGTTATTCTGGCTTATTCACACATAGCTGGCACACATAAGAATTCTTATGCGTTTTACACAACATTTTTTTTTTTTTTTTTTTTTTTTTTTTTTTTTAAATGCATTTGGTCAATTTCTTATTTAAATCAACAAAGTGGAATTAACATATATAAAAAATATTTAGGTAAAAAAAGGGGTGGGAATATATATACATGCATTTTATATCCTATAATATTTAATTTGGATGAGGGGTGTAATTTATATGAATAATGTGATTCAAGGCTGCCATATGATATAAAGGTGTTGAAAAAGTGTAAACATAGCCATTCATTGAAATCATGTCCATGACTCTGGCTCAAAACACAGATATCTATAAAATTTCTTACAAACAGATTTCTCTGAGACGAATAAAATAACAGTTTCTCTAACATTAATCGTTTATAAAAAATGAACTTTATATTTCGTGGCTCAATAACTTACTAAAGTTGCAATTTTTGAAGAATAAAAGTTATTGCATGAACTTTCATCACTGAAAATAAAATCAAAATTAACTGGAATACGTAAATTATAAACAATAAATATCTTTAAATATATGACATTAGAACTGCGCAACTACCTCTATAATTTATCAAGCTGGGTATCTTTGTAGAATTCGAAGTTTTAAATATGCTTTTTTGCACAATATGTAATTGCACTAAGATTATTCATTAATTTTAATAGGCACTTTCAAAAATACGGGGGGGAGGGGATTAAATTGGGTCATAAATTAAAAATAAACTAATTAATTTTAATACATTTCACCATACATGCTTCGCTTCAATAGTCTAAAAAGTTTCTCATTCTAGCTACACAACAAACAGCATAATGAAAAAAAAGAAAAAAATCATTTAAACAAGGAATGGAAGAGATACAATAATGAACTATAGTATTACAAATATATTTACAACTAATTTTAATCATATTAAACACTATGGAATATGAAAACATTCATACCTCATTGTCACTTGCGATGGTCATGTTTAAATTGCATTTCTGTTTTTTATATTCAGCTTTGACATCTGCTGATACAATGGTAGCAGTATTTCTCTCATTCTGAACTTCTTGAATTGTGAACTTTATTACAAAATCTGCTTTAAAAAGCTTACACCCATTAATACTTTCTTGTAAGCAGCAGAACTTCCGTGTCCTTCATTCTGTGAATGAGAATGTATTCTTGGATGTTTTCATGGGAAAAATATCCGGCCGATCAAGAATAGAATAAACTATGATCTTAAAAATTCACTGCTGAGAAAAAGGGGAGAAATTTTAACAAAAAATAATGAAAAAATTTAATAAAAATAATGGCGCTCACTACTTAGTTCAAGAAGAAACAATCCACGAGGTTAGTGGTAAATTCCACCGACACGTGATCATTACGTCACCCGGATAAACCTCATTAGCGAATGTCTGTTCTTTTTGTTTTCTAGTTTTGGTAGTATTTCCCTTTGTGAAGGTGTGGCCTTGATTATATTAATTAACCCTCTGCTGTGCGCAATGGGCGTAACAGGCACACTTAAAAAATTGGTTTTTTATTTAAATTTCCGTATTTTTAAAATAATCAGTTATATTCTTTGAAATCTTTTAACAAAGAAAAAAAAATACTTTAAAAAGAGAACGCATTTTACAGAAAACAGTTGCAGGAAATTTCTGATTTACGACTACATGATATTAAACTTTTAGTGTAACAAAACAAATTAAGTAATTTTGGTAAAAATTATACATTGTGGGTGTACATGGTTCAAAAGCTGATATTAAGTTATAGTTAAAAGTTATAGTTATTCTGCTTATGTTCATCAGGAGAGTAACATAAGAAACAGGGGCGGACCGAATGAATTTTAGCGCCCGTGCGAGGACCCATAAAAGCGTCACCTTCTCCCCCCAAAAAATGTGACTGCAATTTAGTTGTAATTTATCCACTTTCTTGTCGTGTTTTCATCGAAAAATTTCTTTATTAAAAGAAAAAAAGTATTCATTTTTACAGAATATGATGAAAGAATTTTTCAATTTCTAAAGTTTCGAGTTTCGTTTAAAAAAAAAAAAAAAAAAAAAAAAAAAAGCCTAAATCAGCTGACAGCGCTCATCTTGATATATTTCTTCAAAACAGTAGTAACTTTATAGAAAAATGAAAAAAAAAATCTCGTTTTTCTTTTTTATAAGTTAAAGTATTAAAAAAAAGTATGCGTACAAATAAGAAGGTTAAAGTTATCACTAAAAACCAGGTGAAGTCAAATTCAACATTTTCTGTTAAACTATTCGGCCTTTACCCCCCCCCCCCTCTCTATTCCATAGCGGTCGATATTTTCAAATTTGCTGCTTGCATAATGTCCTGGCAAGTCATATTCGCCAAATCAAAAATAGGGGCCAAATGCCGTAGTAAATTGGCCAATAATTTTAAAAAAGATTATTTAACATTTTATGAAAAAAATCGAGTAATGAAATGTAATGTAAATTAATTACTTATAAAAATAAACTTCAAAGGAAATTCGATAAAATCGTCGCTAGTTTTTGTCGGCGGGATAATAGTACAGAGACTCCAACATCCTAATTAATATTCCGTAGTGTTGTTAGTCACGCCCTTTTTTACACACCAGTAAATTTTTAGAGTAATAGTCTCCAAATATAATTACGATTAAATAAGAAGAAAAATACTCTAAAATGATACTGGTGTGAAAGAAAAGGCGGGGCTAACAATACTACGGAATATTAATTGGTATGTTGGATTCTCTGATAGTACCTAAATGCCACAAACTTACTTTTTACCTCAAGCTAATTTAAATTATTTTTCATAGATCTATAACGCTTATATATATATATATATATATATATAATTACGATTTCCTTTATATTATGACAAACCTGCCTTAATTATTTAAAATCAGGGACAAAATTATATACACGCTCAATCCGAGGAAAACAAATAAGAAATAAATTCCCCGAAAGCAAGTCACTGAGGATATTTTTTGTACTGTGAGGGCGAGGGAACTCCTGGTACTCGTTTATACTCGTTTAATTAATAATTAAGGTGATTACTTTTTCTTTTTAAAATCTTAGAGCTTGGAACATTATGATGAAAATATTAACAACAATTGAAATTCACATTATAAAATAATTGCAAAAGTAATAAAACATCTAAAGAAGGCAAAGATTTGATTTTGTGTTAAATATTATACTGTTTGCAGGTCTTGTCATTGCCTAGTTTTGAGAACGTTTCCCGAATATGATGTTGATGTATTATTTAAAATTCATAAGTGAAGTTTAAGGCTGTACATCTGCCAGATCACCTCTTTCTTTCTTCCCATGTTATCCTATGGGATTTTTGTTCCTTCATTTTTGAATGAAATATCGTTATAAAACGAAGTTTTTAAAATTACGCGTTTTGAATATTACTCTTTGAAGATGTCGCCTTTTAGCTTGAGCAATTTTGGATAAACTTAATTTACACCTAAATTAATATTATATGTTATACTTTGTAACTGTTATACATTAAAAAAAAAAAAAAAAAAAAAAAATGGATAATTTAATAATCTTTCTGTTTTGGATATGAAAAGCAGATCAAACGTAAACGGTCTGATTTTTAAAAATATTGTATTATACTTATTTACATGTCTGTTCGCTAACATGTTTGTAAAGAAATTTCGTGTTACAGACAATATTTTCCTAAAGCAATGGGAAATTTCTGTAAATATAAAATAGACATTAATATTTAATTTTTTAAGAAGTAAACAATAAGTATATCAAAAAATACTGAATAATAATAATAATAATAAAATTGTGAAGTTTTAATTATTCAAGAAAGAGCATCAACTTACTTTATGAGAATTCATTTTTATTACTTGTGTTATTCAATTATATATATATCAATGGTATTTATGTTCAAAGGCTACCCCTATGATTTCAGGGTTTTTAACCTTTTGCTTACGGGTGGGAAAACCGTAATCCCGCGGAAAAAGGTGCTGAAGAATCCGGGGTCGGTCTAACCGTCGTCCCAGGCATTTCCACCCCTCAAGTATGGGGTGCAGTAATTGATTTTCTCCGTGGATGGCTTATTAATTGCTAGCAAAGGGAACTGTGCAGGGATTATAGTATTTAATGTGAGGAAAATAGGGGAGAAAATTAGCTCTTGGGAGGACATTTAATATCATCCTTAGTCTTTATCTCGTTAGCAACACATTTTGTTTAGATGTTAGAAAAATATTTTAATTTCATTTTTTTTCTTGTATTATTCTATATCATAGAATGGTTGGGAAAAGGGCCAAGATCGCATTCAGTATGTTATAATAATGAAATAAGAAATAGAAATAAGAAATATAATAAAGTTCATTCATATCATATCACAGCATTTATCATCGGAATTTTTTAATAGCTATGTTATGTTAAAGTATTTTCGATTCTAATAATTTTGTGAATTATTTTGTAAGAACTTAAAATAAGGACCATTAAAAAATTACTTTAGATTCATCTGAAATGTTACTTGGCAACGAAGTAAAAAATTAATTTACTAATATTTCTCTTGAAAACGACTAACAAGTTGCTTGAGATATAAGAATTAATAAATAAAAACCTTGGAATTATTTAAAACTTTAAAAATGATCCTTTCATTAAATAACATTAAAAAAAAAAAATATTATCTCTCTCTCTCTCTCTTTTTTTTTTCTTTTTCGTATATTGTTCAATAAAAAACCCTATTAAATAGTAATATTGCAATACGTTATTTTTACAAGAAACATAATTTAAAGGAGTTATGTTCTTTAATGAACATACATCTAAATACACACATATATATAACAAGAAAGGAAAAAAAAATCATTTAAAAGCATTATTTCTACTCTTATTTAGTAACTAGATTTTTTTAAAATTATTATTATACATATATATAACCATCTAATAAATAACTGTTTAAGAGTAATTTGAGTGCATTTTAAATTCAAGTTCTCACGTTTATTTAATTAATTATACTGTTATTTACATCGAAAGTTAGAAGTTTCTTCTCAATATGCATATCTTTGATGTAAGAACTGAAAATTAAGTCAAACAGTTTCAAAATTCAAGGAAACAGCAATAAGGAGCAGAGCCCACCATGGGTTAAGACGGGCAAATCGAGTTATACATAAAAAATTACGTATGGAATTGAAGCTTTATTATAAAGCAAAAGTTATTGAAAATTTAATAAAGGTAGATAAAATTCTAACTATAGCATAAAAAATGTCACAAAGTTTCGCAAAGCCGAATAGGGTTTGAAGGTAATTAGTGAGAGAAGCGCAACTAGGTTGTCTCAAAAAAAAAAAAAAAAAAAAAAAAAACTTGAAATTCCTCTTCTTTCCTATAAGAAAAAATAATGTAACTGCTATATCTTTACCAGAAACAAAAATAGCAGCAAGATAATAAATTGTTTCTGAGACAGTGGTATAAGACATAATACAAAATTACTATCATTGCCACGAATTAAAAGAGATTTAAGACAGAAAAACCAAAAAATCCGTATTCATCTTCATATCGTATAGAAGGTGGATGAAAAGACTAATCTGATAGGTGAATTTTCCCCCAATTATTTCATGTTTTTGCATTTATAAATGTTTACTATATTTCCTACAATACTCATAAAAGTATGGATTAGGACGATCAGCCCCCATACGCTGACTCAAATGCCCCACCCACTAGGTTACCTTTTCGGTGCATTGATGATTTTTCTTAACTTTGATAGGTAATTATACAAGTGTTATCGTATTTTTACTTTCATACAATGCATGCTATCTCCCCTGCAATAATCTGAATAATCCAAATTTTCTAAGGTATTATCTGCAATAATATGAAAAGATATCTGCAATAATATGAAAATACTAAATTTCAAATAACTTACTAAATTTTAAAAGTAAAGATATAATAATAGTTAATGGTCATTTCACTTTCATAAATAATAATTTTAAACCAACCCGAGTTATTTACGAGAAATAGAATCGTCATAATGCATGTTTATGTGAAATTTCGCCCTATTCTACGATTCTGAAAAAAATATTTTCAGAATAATTTAATTAAATTTTCATAGTAGAATGTTGATGTACTACAGATTCTGACCACTCTCATAAATACTATTTAAAAACTAATTCGAGTTATTTACGAAGGAAACACCTCTCATAATGCACGTTTATGTGAAATTTGCCCTATTCTACCATTTGAAGAAAGTCTTAAATTTAGAATAACTTAATAAGTTTTCATTAGTAAAACATTAGTATTCAATAGTTTCTGACCACTATCATAATACATGTTTATGTGGAATTTTGACTTATTCCCCTTTGTTAAAGTAGTAATAATAATAATAATAATAATAATAGACAACGTTTTCAAATTAGAATGTTAAGCTTAAAATAATATCTATGTAGTCTTAATAAATTAAGGAATTAACTAAACAATTAAATATAAGTTAACGAACAAACTAACATGTTAATACTTACAAAACTTTGAATAAACACCATAAAATGCAATAAACTCGCAAAATGCAGTACTCGTCCTTACTTTGTTCGCCTGATGAAGGGTCGTGTGCTTTTTCAACCCGAAACGATTGTTGCGAGTTTATTGCATTTTATGGTGTTTAGTCAAAGTTTTGTAAGTATTAATTTATAACGCCAGTTCTGTGGTGCTTTCTTATTAAACTAACATGTTGACTAACCTACAAATGAACATCTTATCTATTTTGCGATTTTCGTATTCCTTAAACCTCAAAACGTGTATAAAAGTTAAAAACTGAGATCGAAACTTTTCTTGAATGCCTAAATTATCCATAGCTAGTAAGATGGGAACTAAAAATTACCAGCTATGAAAATTAAAATAATGGAAATAATTATTTCAAATGCGCTTAGCGATGTTAAAACGAAAACAATAATAGTAATAAAAACACATTTTCGTGTATTATCAAAGATACACTGTTTTTGTTCAATTTTCTCTATAACAAACAAAAAGTATTAAAAAATTCCATTCTTGTGTATTTTATTACTTGGACAAAATCGCAAAAAATAATAATTTTCAGCATATCTACAAAGAACAATTAGAACAGAAAAAAAGCATTGCGTCTAAAAATATTTTTGTGGACATAAATAAATTTAATTTATTATTATTGTATTTTTGGAAGTAATGGAAAATATCAGCAAAATTTAAATAAAAATCTCCACTGAAATAATGCTAATTTTCAACATTTAATCATATATCTACCTAATTCATATTTAATAAATTAAGAAATACATAAAATATTGCATAAGAAAAAGTTTTCTTTAACTCAGTTCATTTTAATTTAAATATGCGTGTTTTTAAGTTTATACTTATTTTGTATGAAATCTGAATGCTGCTTATTAAAAGAAAGCATGTGTTTTTAATAGTTTTTAAATTCTTTAATTTTCCTCTTTTTTTTTTTTTTTTAAATTCAGAAGCATTAACAAATATTTTTATTTTATCTGGATCGGGTAAAAAGCACTAAATTTATTTATGATTATGAGATTATTCCTGTCACTTCGCTTTTTAAAAAGTGAGCCTTTAATTGCTTTGCTAATGACAAAAATTTCCAATTATTTTCGAAAAAGACAATTTGATTCCTGAAAAACGTTATCGCTTATTTTAATGCCATTAAATCTATACAAGTATATATTTATCTCCATCAAGTATACGAGAAACATTATTTATAAACAAGAAATGTTTCCCCTGACATGTGAACGCTTATCTTTCTGCACAGGGAAATTAAAATCCCTCTTCTGGCCTACCGCGGCTTAAAAATGAGTTGAGTGTGTGCTAATGATCAACACCTGCCGCGAGTGACCATTAGTAAAGGGGAAAGTTGCTTGAGTTTTCCCGTATGCAGAGCAATTTGTTAGGCTATCCTTCCCCGTTTTCTAAAGGTTAATCCAGTACTCTGTATTTTTATATTTTCTATAAAGTTATGTTTTGTTTTCAGTGGTTGTTCACTTGATTTGTAAATGAGGTGATAGGTATTCAAATTGTAAAAAGACTGAAGGTTTCTAGTTTGAATCAGAAAGGTATTTTTTTTTTTTTTTTTTTGAGACTCTAATTTTCAGTGTTTTATCTTTGAGTCGCAATCACTCCTGATATATATATCATTTGACAAAGAATATATTCTTATAAAAACAAACATTTATTTGGATGGGTGGTTGGGATTTTACGTCGCAGTAGTGCTGCGCATATGGGCAATGAGGTTTATCCCGGCGACGTAATGATCACGTGATGGTGG
>CAWVNO010000527.1:10000-55000 GCA_963930645.1 Salticus scenicus | reverse complement strand
GAAGCGCTTCACGCCAAGGCAGTCAGTCAGTTCAGTTCAGTTTTCAGCCAACTTCGCTAGTGCTTGCATTGCTCTTGAGCCTCTTTGGAAGAGACTTGCTTTATGTGTTATTGCTATACAGTTTGTACTGTGGATTTGCTATTGACAGCTGTTGTTTAAGCTGTGTTTACTGTTTGAATTGAAGCTGATACTTGGTTTATAGACCTGTATTTTTCTGGAACTTTCTGTGAATAAATTACTGAATTTTTGTAAGTTTGGCCTTTCATTCTCGGACAACTCACGAACCCCTAAGTACGCAACAATATATTTATTGAAATTTTAAAAATAATTGAAAACTAAACCATGAAATTGTTAATTTATAATTACATATTATTATCGCTTATATTGATAAAAATATGTTTACAACGATTTTTGAAGTGAAAACTTCTTTAGACGCGTTGAGCACTTTTGGGTGAACAAAAATCATTGAACTCCCGTCATCGTCAGCTAACGCTTTCCATTTGAAGTGAAAACTTTTGGGTGAACAAAAATCATTGAATTCGCGTCATCGTCAGCAAACGCTTTCCATCCTTGTATGATACAAATAACGTATCATACAATTAACTTGCTAATGTGAAGTGTTGATAATTATATACTGTATATTGTTTAAAAATCTGGTGCGGCTCTACACGACTTCTCTCATCTCCGGGTACTGTCTCTATTGCAGTTAGACCTCACAAAACCTTGAGAAAGGCCAAAGCCGCCATTTTTCTCACGTTTTTATAATCTGGTGCGGCTCTACACGACTTCACTCATCTCCGGACACTGTCTCTTAAAGATTGCAGCCGGAAACGTTGCAGTTAGACTTAACAGAACCATGAGAAAGACCAAAGCCGCCATTTTTCTCACGTTTTTACAATCTGGTGCGGCTCTACACGACTTCTCTCATCTCCGGACACTGTCTCTATTGCAGTTAGCGCATTAAATAAAATTGTAATATAATTTTTGTAGTAGTAATTTATATTAATGAATAAAAAAACACTTCATTTAAAAGTATTTCCTACACAATAAAATATTTCCTGACGATTCAAGAAATACACACGTATTTTTTCACGTTTTCACTTCTGTCGGCACTCCCGAAGTGCAACTGTTTTTTTTTTTTTTTTTGTTTTTTTTTTAAATATTTTAACTAATGTTTGTAAATTGCTTATGAAACAAATATTCATTTTTTTTTCTCAGTCAATCATCTTTAATTAATTTAAATTTTCTTTTCTTTTCTTTTCTTTTATCTTTAGAAATATTGCGTTTATAGTTTTTTTTTTTTTTCTTTTTTTTTTTTTTTTTTTTTTTTTTTTTTGGTAACCAAATATAACATTGTTATTAAAGTTGTGTTAATTTATATGCTCTTCTTCCAAGTAATATCTTTATTACTTGTATTGTGATTAATAATCTTATAACAAGGAACCACCACAGAACTGGCGTTTAAAAGTAGTAATTGCAAAACTTTCAATTAACACCATAAAATGCAATAAAACTCCCAACAATTGTTTCGGGTGCCGCATTGACTGCAGCACTCGTGGCTATTTTATTCGCGTGACGAAGAATCCTGTATTCTTTCGACCCGAAACAATTGGTTCGAGTTTATTGCATTTTATGGTGTTAATTAAAATTTTTGTAATTATTAATAATCTTATAATTTATTTGATGACAATTTTAATAATTGTATCAGAAGATATTATTTTTATTTTCAGCTCTCTGTTAGAAAATTTTATAGAGGATATTAAATGTTTGGAAATACTACTAAACCATAAAAATGTACGTTAATTAATGCATAATTAATTCTATGTGTGAATACCAAAAGAAAATATAATTAACTTTATATTACAAAAACTGAAGTTAATTAAAATTGACAGAATTATTTTGCGCTTTAATATTTTTTTAGAATACATGACGAAAATTTTGAAGGGAGGAAAAATTATTTTCTGATTATGAGGAGATAATAAGAGAATTTTTCATGAAATTAAATCTTTGAAACTATAATTTTTGTTGAAATTTTATTTTTCCGACTGAGTGAAAATAATGCCTGGACCGGGACTCCAACCCCGGGGTTCGAGTCACAGTCCAGGCATTATTTTCACTCAGTCGGAAAAATATAAAATTTCAATAAATATGATTTTCTTCCACAGTTGATTGTGTGATTTTAATAAAAATTGTATAATTTTTGTATTAATTAATTTACATGTATGTTCTCATTGAAGTAGTTATAATAAAGCGGAATCTCCTCTACTCGTAACACCTAACCTGTAAGGTGAGATTGCATAAAATAGATCTTTTGGTTTCATTACTAATTTTTCTTTAAATTATAGCATAACAACAAAATAGAAAACAAATGAATTCAAAGTTAGTCAGCAAAAGTTTAGCAAAAAATTAATATTACGATTTTTTTATATTATTTTGTTGAATTCTGCCCAAACTTTCCCATATATTTATACTAGTGTGTGTTTATGTATGTGTGCGTGAATGGGTTTGATTTCTAGAAAAAGCTCTAACGATATTGATTATTCATGTAGGTTATATCATAGAATTTACGTTTTCCTCTAATTCTGTCTAACTTTATTTTGTCATTCTTAATATAATGCATATTTAAAACGACAAATGTATACTGAAAAAATTTTCTGAACTATCTTTCCTATATTTTTGAAATGCTTTCAACAGGATCATGTTATCCATATAATGATATTCTCCTTTTTCAATCCTTCCCATTCCCTTTGAAATGGTAAGAATTTATGCCTATAAAAACATTCCATATATACACAATTATTAAAACTTTAAAAATAAACTTTAAATGTAAAATGTATTACTACCATTTTTGCTTTATTATGTAAAATAACATATATTATGTAATGTAAGTGTTGTAATTATTAAAAAAATTCGACTTGGATATTTTGGTGCATTTATACATTTTACAGTTTCTGAGTTCGTTTTAGCTGTTTTACGGTGATGTATGCATATATGTATGTATGTATATACGTATGTGAGTGAACACGATAACGCTTAAACACTTTGATCGATTGAGCGAAAGTTTGTATGTATGTTATAGGTCACCGTAGCATGAACCCCATTCATTTTAGTATATCTAGCACTTACATTTTTTACAGGAACACAAGAAAAAATTCTTTATCATTATGGCCTATGGGCTCAAATTATTTAAAATGCGATAGCGTCTAAATGCCTTATTTGATTGGGCTGAAAATTTATATATATGTTATAGGTTAATAAAGCAGTTATATCTTTTTTTTACAGGGACACAAAGACGTTTCTTATCACAATGGCCTATGAGCTGAAGTTATTTAAAGAGCAATAACATCTAAATGCCTCGATTCAGCTTTAAATTTATATACATGTTACAGGTCACCGTAGCATGAGTTGTATATATTTCGGTGAATATAGCACTTATAGATTTTTACAGAAACACAACGAAAAGTTCTTTATTGTTATTATTTATGGGCTCAAATTATTTAAACTGCAACAGTGTTAAATTAAAAAACATACTCCAATGAGAAAAATAAACAACCTATTACAATTTCGTCTTTTGTTTATTTGACAATTTCTTTTACTTTAATTTATTCATACAATCTTTAATTGCTTACATTGAGAAAAAAATTATACCACCTTCATCTAGAATGAATAAGTGATATTTTTGTAAATCCTTTAACTAGAAATATAGATTGCCGAGCTATGCGCATAAGGCACTCCAATAAACTGAATAAACGAAATGATCAAGAATTTCTAGTCTACACATTTCTAGATGGTGAAACAATATTCTGAATATTCTGAAATTTTAGTATTGCGAGAAATTCTCGATAGATTTTCTAGAATTAGGCAATAAACCAAAATCATAGTTGCTGAAACCCGCGTCTTGTATTCGCATTTATTTTCAGAGATTTTTAAATAACTTTGCCCACGAGAATATAGGCAAACGCTCTAGAATTCTAACAGGGGCTTCTAGAACTCACTTTCAAATGGGACTAGAATTTATAAGGATGACATGGAACTATTTTTTTCTAAAGCCACAATTTAGATTCTAGATGTCAGTTACAGAATTTTTTCTCAGTGTAATGCTAGAAAAGTCTAATGGAGGCACTCCACATTTTTTCATTTAATTTAAAGCATGCTTAAAATGGCATTAAACTCTATTTATCTACCATTATCAGCGATTCTATCTCTCAGTTATCGATTTGCAAAAAAATATTTTCTTTTAATGTGCTGATAAGCAGTATTGATAATAGGTTCTTGAAAGCAATTTCTCGTTTCAAATATATGACCAGACATTCGAAGTTTCTGAGAAAAGGCATTCCATCTTGAATATTTTCTTCGTGAGAGCTTTGGATTCAATATCCATTTCTATTAAACGATATGTTTATTCAAAAGTTCTGAATTTTCAAACGATCAATAAAGGTATAATAATGTCATGGAATATTTAAATATTTTCTTTTCACGGGAAAATTCCTTTTTTACGGAAGATTTAAGAAATATAAAGTAATTTATGCAAGTGGTACTATCATTCTGTTTAATTAATTTTACGAACATTGTTTTATTTCATAATTTTAAAACAGATTAATTTATTTAATTTAAACAAAAAATTTTTTAGAATTTTAAACAAAGAATAATTTTAATTTTTTTCCATAATTTTCTGTGTTTGTACCAGGTCTGTAAATGAATACATTTATTTACATTATAAAGTTAGATTTCATTATATGCGTAGTATTCACGTTCCTTGCACTGAGAAAAAATATATACCGCTTTCATCTAGAATGAATAAGTGGTCAGTTTCTAAATCCCTAAACTAGAAATATAGATTTCCAAGCTATACTTATAAGGTACGCCAATAAGCTGAATAGATGAAGATCGAGAATTTTTAATCTATACATTTCTAGATGGTGAAGCAGTATTCTGAATATTCTGAATCCTTTGTATTGCGAGAAATTCTAGCTTGATTTTCTAGAATTGGGTCATAAACCAAAATTATAGTTGCTAAAACTCGCCTCTTGTATTCACATTTATTTGCAGATATTTTTAAATGAGTTTGACCTCGATAACATAGGCAAATGCTCTAGAATTCTAATTTGGGTTTCTAGAACTCTCTTTCAAAGAATTTATAAGGATGACATGAAACATTTTTTACTAGTGGATCTGCAGATCAGGAGCCTCAACGTCCTATTTGCATCAGACATTATTCAATAGGTCATTTTTATTTATTCCTTATTATATAATAGTATATATTGATTCGATAGACTTGTTACCATAATCAGATACATTCCTGAGGGGGGCTGCCGCCCCCCTCAACCCCCCTGCTATATCTCTCTTTGTATACTTATCTGTATATCATATAAAGTGATACGGAATTGTGAATAATTGTATTTACTTTTGCATAAATTCTTTCAACGAGGCTTAGTAAGTTGATAAAATGCTAATTTTCTGCATTTCTACTCATTTTAGTGTTAAAATAGCCTAATTTTCCCTTAAAAACGCATTAAAAAGCTCCAAGAAGGGAAGAAATGGATTTCTCGCCAAATTTGGCGACTGTTTCCCTCCTTGGAGATTTTTTTTGGCGACCTTGGCGAGAAAATCCTTATTAGGGATATACAAATATGGACGCTCTAATCTCATTGGCTGATGAGATACGAGAATTTTCCAGGACAGCCTGGGTTCGATAGAAAAGCATAAAAGGAGCATTTTTTTTTTGCCGAGGTGGTCAGTCTCAGATCTGTGTCAGTTTCGTCAAATGCTTGCTTTGCTTTGAGTCTTTTTGAATGAGACTTGCTTTATGTGTTGTTGTTAAACAGTTTGTGCTGTTGTTGTGCTGTTAACGGTTGTTGTTTAAGCTGTTTGTACTGGTTGAATTGAAGCTGATACTTGGTTTATAAACTTGTATTTTTCTGGAACTTTCTTAGAATAAATCACTGAATTATCACAAGTTTCGCCTTTCATTCTCGGACAACTTACGAACCCCCAAGTACGCAACAATATGTATTCTTAATAAACGACGGTCTTGTATTATTTCCCTGAAATTCATTAATACCAAATTTCATACAAAAAAAAAAAAAAAAAAAAAAAAAAAAAAAAATACATAGCATATGGGAAATATTTTGCGTAACCTTTAAATTAATTAACAATTCTTTTCCCACAATTTTCATCAGGAAAAAATGCGTTTAAAATTCTAATAAAATTTCATTATATTTGATGGCGTGTAGTGTAACCATGTTAAAATACACTTAAGAAATACCGACTATAGACCGTAATAGTACGAAATTCTTTTATGTATCCCGGAAAAGTAGCCACAGTCATTATAAACGTCAATAATAAGAATAAACCTAATTAATTATAACTCATTAATTTTTCAAATTAATTTGACATTATTTGGATGATTACAGTACATACTCGTAATTATTTTGTGTGGTCCCATTAGTTATTTAGTCGATACATACGCTTTTTTAAGAGTAAACATGATTTTAAGCATCTTTATAATGTATGTTAATTTTATTAATTTCAATTCAGCATAAACGCATTAAAGTGCGCGCTTAAATAAAAATTTGTCCATAGGCTCCAATGTTACGAAATTTTTTTGTGTGTCTCTGTAAACGAACCATAAACATTGTATACACCAGTAAAAACTATTTAGCTTATTTTGCATTTAAAATTAATAATTGTTCCAAATTTAACATCGTTTGGATGACTACGTGACATTGTCAGAACACTTTTGTATGGTCCTGTACATTAATTGGAAATCTTAAGAGCACATATTTTCTTCAAACAACATAAGTTTAAGCATCTTACTCACTTACGCTAGTTTCTTTTTCTTGATTGCAAAGTAATGATATTAAAATACATTTAAACGAAATTCACCCCATACGCCGTAATGTTAAGAATTTTGGCGTGTCCCTGTACACAGTTTATAAACAATATAGTAACAAAAATTATACAGCTACTTATATGCAAAGCTGGAAAGTGTGCGCCAATTTGCAAGTCAATCGAAGGATTTTTGCGGCCGCTATTGGGGTACATGCAAATTCTTCCCATAGACCGTAATGATAAGAAACACTTTGGCGTGTCCCTGTACACGAACGACAAATGGAATACACGCCTAACACTATACAGTTATTTCCGTTGAGGTCATGAACATGTGTACCAAATTTGCAGTGAATAGTGTGATTTTTGGGGCCGCTATCGCGGTACATACAAATTCTTCCCATAGACCGTAATAATAAGAAAAACTTTGGCGTGTTTCTGTACACGAACTACAAATGGAATGCATACTCAAAACTATACAGCTAATTTCGTGGGGATCATGAACATGTGTACCAAACTTCAAGTCAATAGCGTGATTTTTGCGGCCGCTATCACACGACAGACAGACGGCACCCAAAATCCTTTTGAGTCTCAACAGAGGGCCTTCACTGACGTTTCGGCAAAAATTGGAAGTCAATAGCTTGATTTTTGTGGCCGCTATCGCGGTACATACAGATTCTTCCCATAAGCCGTAATGATAGAAACACTTTGGCGTGTCCCTGTACACGAACTACAAATGGAATAGACACCTAAAACTATACAGCTGATTCCGTTGGGCTCATGAACATGTGTACCAAATTGCATGTCAATAGCGTGATTTTTGTGGCCGCTATCGCGGTACATACAAATTCCTCCCATAGGCCGTAATGGTAAGAAAAACTTTGGCGTGTCCCTGTACACGAATTACAAACGGAATACAGCTGATTTTGTTGGGCTCATGAACACGTGTACCAAATTGCAAGTCAATAGCGTGATTTTTGTAGCCGCTATCGCGGTACATACAAATTCCTCCCATAGGCCGTAATGATAAGAAAAACTTTGGCGTGTCCCTGTATACGAACTACAAATGGAATACATACCAAAAACTATACAGCTTATTTCGTGGAGCTCATGAACATGTGTACCAAATTTCAAGTCAATAAAGCTATTTTTGCGGCCGATATCGCGCGACAGACAGACAGACACACAGACACAGCCCAAAACCGTTTTGAGTCTCAACAGAGGGCCTCCACTGACGTTTCGGCAACTAGAGTAAAAATATTTTTACTAGATTAATAGTATTTTTACTTTCTGTAACTGACATCTAGATTCTAGATGTCAGTTACAGAATTTTTTCTCAGTGTGCCATTCATTTAACCATATCCTATAAAAATTCGTTACAATTTAAGAGAAATACAAAAAAATTACATACCTTTATAATCAGTGCGTCTCAAAGTGGCAGGCATTATTAAAAAATAAATAACCTATTTATTATAAAAACTAAAGAGAAACCCAAAAGAGTGGTGAGTGTTTCTTAAACCTGCTGACCAAACTTTGAGACATACATTGTATGAGCTTATTTTAACTTTGAATGATTTTGAATTAATTTCATTTATTACACTCTGCTCTATTTACTTTTTGTCTCTTATATATGCTTAGATATATATTTTGAATTTTTCCGAAATAATTACACTGATCTCCCAAGAGAAATATATAATAAGAATAATAAATTTATACTGAATGTTAATTTATTGTTGTAGGTCTAATTATTGTGAATGTGAATTATTTTGAATGTTAATTTATTGTTATATTATTATATGTTTTGAATGTTAAATTATTAACTAATAATGTTAATTTATTGAAATTAACACTCAAATTACAGGAATATTGTATTTGGAACATTAATCTACCTTATATTGAAACTTCTCATAATGAAAAACACTTTTTTTCTCTATTATATTTTTAAACCACTCTCTGATTACACTATTTATTTATATAATTCACTATTTATAAATTCCTTACACCATATAGAAAAAAGGTATTTGCTTAACTTTAAATAATCCTGAAAAAATCATATAATTACTCCAATATATACCGGGTGATTCAAAATAGATGTTACAGCAATTATCTCGTAAACTAAGAAAGATAGAAACAAACTTCCAATTACAAAATTAGAGCAAATTAAGAGTAGATTTCAGATATGGCATTTTTTTGTCAAAGGGGCTGTATACATATTAAATACGAAATTTAATTTTTATACGGCCCCTCCTATCGTATGACTTATATTTAGAAAAATATTCCCCTCGCTCTAACAAGCAAAATAAAAAAAAATCATCTCTCTAAGTCAAAATCTCGCTGAGTTATTGCAATTTGAAAATGATGACTTACGCCACTTTTTTTTCAATTTTGGCATCTAGTTTTCGACGCCAACGGGCTGACTTTAGGGGGTTATCTATGAGTTGAGAAAAATTAAAAAAAGATCCTTTATTTTAAAATAGCAACTAAAATCGTTCAAACACGTGAAATCAACAATTTTAAGAATTTAATGCAAATTTACATTATTTCGTATTGTTAAAAAATTTAATAGTTAAATTTCTTAGGGGTCACCTGCAAATTAAAACACGTTAAGAGAGAGAAAAACTAAAAGACTAGTAAAACCGTGTGAAATTTTTGCGCTTTATTTTTACCACTTTCCATCATGGTTGATAAATTTAATGACTTCGGTTCTTTAACAATTCCAGCAAGATTGAAAAGTGTTAATGGTGACTTCGATTTGTCTGTCTGTCCATCCGTCCTTCTGTGTGTCTGCGCTCTAACTCCCGTGAATATTCATAGAATTTCCTGAAACTGATATATGTTATTTGAGTTCACTATCCGATGTTCCTTATTGAAAATGGAGTGAATACATCTGCTAGCTTGTGCACAGGGACACCCGAAAGTATTCCAAAGCATTGTGTTCTATGAGAGGTATTTTTATAAACCATATTTTAATACCTTTAACTTACGCATATATTAATAAAATTGAAATACGTTATTATAGTTTTCTATCGGATATTTTCTATAGAAAATGGAGTAAACACCATCACTGGTTTGTATAAAGGGACACCCGAAAGTATTCCAAAGCATTGCGTTCTATGTGAAGATATTTCTACAAACCAAAATTTAATTACTTTGCATAAATATTAATGAAATTGAAGTATGTTATTCATATGCACAAAAGAATGCTTTCTATACTGTACAGTACGATTAACATTAGATTTACAGGGCACGCAAAAATATTCAGTTACGTTAAGGGTTATTATTGGACATTTTCTGGAATTGTATTTTCGTTTACATTAAACATTTTCTAACAATTTTTAACTGCAAATAGGATTTCAATTTGCATTTTTTTTTTTTTTTTTTTTTTTTTTTTTTTTTGGTCTGACTGTCTATTTGTCCGTCTGCCCGCCCCCAGCGTCTGTAAATATTTTCAGAAATGATATATGTTATTCAGGTTTACTATATGATATTCCCTATTTAAAATGGCCTTAATTAATTCTTTACAATTGGTTTATGTACAGGAACGCACAAAAAATGCCAATGTATTGCGTTTTGGGACAGATATTCTTATGAATTACATTTAAATAACTTTATACTGTAAAACTCATAAGGAAATTCATATTTATTGTTAATATTCTAAAATAATGTTTTGTATAGAGTATGATATGGTATAGATGTATAATTCTATGCCAGGGGGTTACCGCCCTTCTCAACCCCCGTTTAATTATAGTGCCTATACTTATCAAAACAAAAATCAAGTGTGTTACCAATTTCCTTGAAACTTGCAAACCTTCATCAACTTTTCAAGTGGCAACTAGATATGGCATCCAAAGTACCAAATTCGCCTTTCCTGTACTTATTAGTTTCTCATACCCATAAGGTAGAGAAAGTATTGTTTTTGCGCCAAATTTTCGAAAGTGAGTTTTTGTTATATTTAGACGTTTTGAGGTTCCCTGAATATGAAATTCGTGTTTTTAGCGGTTGGTCTGTATGTGTGTCTGTCTGTTATCAGTTTATCTCAAGAACAAATTGCAGCAGACATTCCAAACTTGGTATTTTAAATATGTATCACATAGGAATGCTACACTAAGCTTTTCATTGAGATGAAGCAAATGGTTCGTGTACAGAGACACTCAAGAATATTCAAATACATTACGTCTATGGTGGAAATTGCAGGTAAGTAGAGTTTAACACCTATAGGCTGCACTAAACCAAATGAAATGAATATATATTTTTTATATGCATAAAAACATGCCTCATGCAGAATATGGCAGGGAAATCATTCACTGTTCATTTACAGGGCTACACAAAATAACTAGATTACAATGCGACAATAGCTGAAAATTGATGGAAGTGCATTTTAGGTTGTGCCGTATATTATTACTATAGGTTTATATTTAGGTGCACTTTGTGGTTTGTACATATTTTTCAAAAGATATACAGGGTTGCAAATATTTAACGGCCCTCTTCACTTACCGTCGCCCGAAGCCCGAGCCAATGTAATTCTATGGGGAAATTTTCTTTACAAATAACTTATTAACTAATACATATTTTTAAATTCTGTTTTCACATTCAGAAAATTCCCAACTGTTAAATTGTCGGACCTTTTTTAAAAATGTATTTTTTTAATTTTTAATATTTTATTTTGAAATTGCAAAATTAAAAACTTTACATATTGAAAATTCGTATTTTACAGCTTCAAAATAAAATATAAAAAATTAAAAAAACAATTTTTTAAAAAAGGTCCGTCAATTTAACAGCTGGGAATTTTCAAATTGTGAAAACGAATTTAAATATGTATTAGTTAATAAGTTATTTGTAAAGAAAGATTTCCCATAGAATAACATTAGCTTCGGCTTCCGGCGGCGGTGAGTGAAGAGGGACCTTAAGCTATAATATTCTTTTTTATTGTTAGTGAAAGCGCTTTACTATAATATTTTACCATGTCCAGGAAAGCTGCTCAGGAACGAAAATGAATTCCTCATAGACATATGATAAATATGTATGTTTTTAAGCTAAATATGCATCGCTTGTGTTTTGTGTATTTACACGCTTTAAGGCTTCCTTATTACCAAAGCCATATTTTTTAATGTTTGATTATTGCCTGCGTCGAAAAATTTCAGGAAACGAATAATTTCCGGAGATCCCCCCTCACACAGAACTAATTATCATTAAAACTCTTCCGAAGCCTAATTTGAATTATTTTAACGTAGGTTTACATAACAGTACTCTTTATGTTACCTCTTAATTTCCAACCTGTATTTATGGTATTAAATTTCAGGGTAATAGAAAGTCGTGTGAGTGGCACACCAGATTATTTGTTGTTAAATTATGCTGATAATTCATATATATACAGATCAACGAATAAAAATTTACCTTTCGTATTCAGGAGACCTCAAAATGGGATATCTCTCCAAAAGCTACGTTGTTTACAGTATGGGTATGAGAAATTAATTTTGCGTTCTGTGTCAGCAGTGTTCTTCGAAAAAAAAAAAAAAAAAAAAATGCAGCAAGCACTTAGACCAATTACATTTAGTAATAATAATAATAATAAATATTTACCTTAATTTTGGGTAGCCCTGTATATTGTCTATAAACTATATACACATGACTTTGTGAACGTAAATTTAGTGTTAAATGTAAAACAAGTAACACAAAATGAAATACACTTCCAGCAATTCCCGAGTATAGATCCAATATATCGAAATACTCTGGGTAACCCTGTAAATGAATGATGAATGGTTGCTATACCAGAATCTACATAAAACATGCTTTTATGCGTATAAAAATTTGTTCTTTTCATTTTGTTTAAGGCAGTCTGTACATGTCACACTGTACATATGAGAAATTTCGCTCACAGACGTAATGTATTTGAATTCTTTTAGATGACCCTGTAAACAAACAATTGTCTGATCGTAACGAATACTTTAGGGTAGCACCGCAATATGATACGGATTTAGAATGTCGAATTGAATTTTCTGCTACTATTTGTTCTTGAGATATTCTAATAATACACAGACACACACACATACACACACACAGAGAGAGAGAGAGAGAGAGAGAGAGACCAACCACTAAAACATGATTTTTGAAGTGCAAATATAACAAAAGGTAATTTTCGGAAATTTGACTCAAAAACAATTCTTTCTCTACACCGTGTATATGAGTAAGAGAATGTATAAAGAAAGAAAAATGAATTTGAAAATTCTCTTTCAGTACATAAATTATTCATAAATTTTATTTGTTAAATTATCAATGAGTATTCTCTTGTGTATTCACTAGGGAAAAGGAGACATAACAGGTTAAAATAGCCGTCTTTCTCTGAATGATTTCTTTTTCTTCCCCCCCCCCCAAACGCTTTATCAACGTGTGCCTTATTACAAAAGCAATAGTAATTACAATTTCTCACTTTTGATACAACCCCTTAAGACTTGGCGAAAAATGCTAGAATTTTCAAATTGCAATAACTCAGCGAGATTTTGACTTAGAGAGATAATTTTTTTTTTATTTTGATTGTTAGAGCGAGGAGAATATTTTTCTAAATATAAGTCATATGATAGGAGGGGCCGTATAAAAATTAAATTTCGTATTTAATATGTATACAGCCCCTTGTACAAAAGAATGCCATATCTGAAATCTACTCTTAATTTGCTCTAATTTTGTAATTGGAAGTTTGTTCTTAGTTTACGAGATAATCGCTGTAACATCTATTTTGAATCACCCGGTATATATATATTTTATTTGAAAGTTTTACATGTTGTTACTTTTTTCTAATTTTCTTTCTGATTTCCTTGATGATTTAATTTAATATTTTATTTCATTTCTTATTCAAAATGGTTTCGCTGCTCGATCGAGGCATGAACGATATAAATTTGCTATTGTTAGCTACATTGTTTTACGAAATCGTTGCAGCTTTCACAGATTTATGAAGTACATGCTTCCTGATGTGTTAATACTTCTATTTTTAAGCATTTTTTTCCAATTATTAATCCATTTTTATACCAATTATTATTTCTGTGGTCCTTTATTTATTTTCTCCGTCATTATGTTTAATGGTCCTTTTTTACTCAAGTGAGCGTAAGTAATTTATATATTTTTTTCTCTTTTATTGGATCTTAACATGTATCGCAACATTTTTCTGCTAGTTTTAGCAATGTGTTACAATCAGTTTTATTTTTATTGTGTTGGTTTTGACATGTATCTATTAATTGCTGAATAATTAATGTTAAATTATCTATCATATATATATATATACGTTTAGCCATCTAGAAAACGAAATAGCGCCACAAATTTAATCTTTATGTACAATACGTTTGCTCGTCTACCATGAATATCGGGTACCAGTTAAAATATTATATCTCCAAAGTAGGTGCTGGTGAAAAAATATCTTGAAATAAAGTACTATAACAATAAAAGAGAATCATTAAATATAAGAATTTGATATTGTGTTGTTCAGCTGCTTTATAAAGCAAATGAGCAACACGAACTCAAATTTCAGCAAATTTCAATATCCACCAACAAGTGTCATCGAGTGAATTATTTCATTACAGTCATTGATTTGGTCTTTTGAAATAGAAGGCTTATAGAAGTATCGTTGTTGACTGCGTGGCACATAGCTTTACTCCTTGTTTTGTCCGGCCAGCACCCCCTTTGATTCTAGAGATTTCAGGATACAATTCTTGTTTCAATTTTATAGGGAAGATGGATGCGTACTGGACTGGAGACAAATTCCTGAATTCATGGAATCAGTTTGTTAGTAGGAGAGTCTCGTTCACTCTGGGATGGTAGGGTGATGTAAAGAAGGATGGTATGGGTGATATAAAGAAGCATGGTATGGATGATGTAAAGAAGGATGGTATGGATGATGTATTTCATCCCTGATATGTCTAGAGACGACTGTCATAGAGGACAGATACGTATGCATTCTGGTCGATCACATGCACCCATTAACATCTATTGTGCATCCTGACGTATTTGGGTAAATCCATTGCTGCACCCCCCACATTGAAACATGTTACCGATTGGTCCCAAGAACAATCTTCCGATTTTATGCTCTTCCATCGGCCACTTCAATTTTAATACAGGAACGTAGTTAACCCTATTTATTGAAATTTTATTTTTCCGACTGAGTGAAAAATAATGCCTGGACCGGGAGTCGAACCCCGGATCTTTGACTTACAAGGTCAAGGCTCTACCAATTGAGCTATCCAGGCCGACACCTCGGTCAGCATTACTCACTCAGACAACTTTTAGGCTGAAACATCTCTATCATGTAGATAGCTCGACAGAAATAAGCCGCAGGAAATGGAAAACACCATTAGATAATGGGAGAAAGAAATACAATTATTATTAAAATCACACAATCAACTGTGGAAGAAAATCATATTTATTGAAATTTTATTTTTCCGACTGACTGTTATTTTCACTCAGTCGGATGATTTTCTTCCACAGTTGATTGTGTCATTTTAATTATAATTGTAATTATAGTTAACCCTATCTGGGATGCCTTGCAACTTTCTGTTCAGAAAACATTCCACATCCTCGTACTTCTATATATTTATGGACTGTCCTGCAGGTTTCATGGTCTGAGTTATCACCACAATACTTCCAGACTTAAGTTGAATCCATGACATGTCGTGTTAATACAAATTACGGTAATAGTCTGCACTATACTAGGCAGGGGTATCAATTTCTCTGGTGTTTTATTGTAATCTAGTTCGCAGGTTATGCAACATACAGCGTGAAGTATCATTATTAAAACAAAATGCATATATGTAATCATAGATTATGGTACACTTATGCAGGTATACAAAGTATTAATAGAGTATAAAACTTTGAAAATCGATGAAAAATGCAGATAAATGTATTCTTAACTACTGTAATTTCGCGTATATAACCCGCAGCGGAAGGTAGCCCGCAGCATGAAAAATTCATTTAAAAATAATTATAACCGAAATATACCCCGCACTAAAAGATACCCCGCACTTCTAAAATCACATGGTCGACAATCGCTATTTATAATGTCAATACTAATTGCTATTATTTTAATAGCAAGTAGGAAAAGATACAAATAATAAATAAATATACAACTAAGTATAAATAATAAATAATTTACAACTAAATATAAATAATAAACAAATAAATTTACTTACCTATATTGACAAAGCAAATAATCATAACATAGTATTAATCTTTCTCTCTATATAAATTACTATGAACTGGAGTAAGTTCTAATGATTAAGACCTTTATTCAATTTATAAGAAAACTATAGATTAATAATAAATTTATTTGCAAAATTTATTCAATACCATCGAAATCGGATTCTTAAGTATCAGAATTAAAATGTTGCAATATTGTTTGGGACAGTTCGTCTTCATCATCCGTATTATCCTCCTCATCACGTTCTTTTTCATTGCCCTCAATTTCATCGTTATTATACATTAATAATCGAGACTTCCGAAACAAAAAGGAGACTAGTGTTGATTTTCTCGTTGTTCGCGATAGATACCCCGCACCGGATGATAGACTGCACGGCATACAAAGTCAGGGTTTTTTTTTCATAGATTACCCGCGGGTTATATACACGAAATTACGGTACTTTATTTTTACTTCCTAACAGTGTTTCTTACAAGGAAGGTCTCCTTAAAGCGCATACTCAGAATATTTTGAAAAAAATTACAGACATACATACTACTTGCATAGGTAATACAAGATCAGTCAAATTTATCGGCGGAATCTTGCTAAAAATTCTGCAAAAAAATAAAATACTTTATATTTGGCGCAGAAAGACAAAAAGTGCATTCGATTTGGCGAGAAACTTTCTTTTCCGTGAAATGCAAATAATTTTAATGCGTTTAAGAATTTCTTTCCGAACAAATCATTCTGAATAGCGTTATAGTAAAAATTAGTTTGAAATTAATCGATGAAAGAGTTGCTCGTTTCTCATACAAGCTTGTATAGTATATGCATGCCGCCTTTTATTAAAAGTATTTAATTTTAGCTTTGAAAAATCTTTTTTTTTTTTTTTCCTTATTTTTTGCCTTGCGAGTTGCAAATATTTAAGTTGCAGTCAAATAGACGTGTAAGTTATACATATATTTTGTTTTTTATTTGGTAATTGACACATCTTCTGTATTTTGCAAGTTGCAAATGTTTGTTTTTACTTTTAGTTAACGTCTAAAACGAATTTTACAATTTAGAATATTAAATTAATTTAATTTTTTTTTTATTAAAGACAATGTGTTTGAAAATTAACGCGTACAATATAGTTTGGATACATAATACGTGAAAAAAAAAATATTGCACTCACAAATGTTATAGAGGAAGAAATTAAATTAAAAAACCACATTGTTGAAATATTTAAAAAATATGGGTTTGTATGTTATGAAAAATTTGAAGGTATTTCTGATGGTGCCTATCCTTTATTTAATGAAATTCTGATGTCTTTCTGAAAAAAAATATTGCACTCACAAATGTTATAGAGGAAGAAATTAAATTAAAAACCACATTGTTGAAATATTTAAAAAGTATGAGTTTGTAAGTTATGAAAAATTTTTAGGCATTTCTGATGGTGCCTATCCTTTATTTAATGAATTCTGATAAAAATCAGTATTTACCGAATTTCTTCGTAACTAATCGTAGAGAAAATAGGAAAGAAATAAAAAGCTTTTTTCTTGGGGGAGGGGGGGAGGTGTTAGAGTTACATCTTCTAATGAATCATCTCTCAATATCAAAGGTATGCTCATACAAATAAATTCTATTTTTGCATTTTTACTAATCCAAAGGTATGTTTTACTTCTCCATCTAATCTATGATTATTATTTAAATTCATTAAGAGTTTAACATTTTTAAATCATTATAATTTTCTATTAAAATTTGGTTTATAGTTTGAATAAATTAACAGAAAGTGCAAGGTTCAAAAATTGCAGTTATGTGTATTTTTTTAAGTTAAACTTATTTAAATTAATTTAGTACGTAGAGTTAAAAAAGTTGTAAATTTTCAATGTTAATGTGCACTCTATACTGAAATTTAAAATTTAAATTTATGTTTGAAATAATTTCTTATTTAATTTTTTATCTAAATTAAAATTCTTTGAAAACACAAAATAGCGCACTGATAACTGATTACCGTTTACCACTGTTTTATTTTCAAAGTGTTATATACGTTCTTTTAAATTTATTCTGCAATATAAATAAATGTGCGTACTGTTTTACTTTAAGCCATAATACTTAAAGCTCAAGTGAAACTTAAGCTTAGTTTATGTATTTTACGTTGAACTAAAAGTTATATAATTTGATTGTTAGGTTTACTTATACAATTTTGGTTTACTACCTACTTATACAATTTTGGTTTACTACCTACTTATACAATTAGGTTTACGTCTACAATTCTGACAAAAGTGTAGTTATAAAAGTGTATTATAGTAATAAGTAAACTTTCTTAAACTAGTTTAGTATGAAGAGTATTTAAAACGTTTTTCTATAATGAGTATTTATCAAAAAACCATTTTGAATTAATTTTCAATGTGTCGCCAACAAGCGATAAATAGCCAAGAATCGGACATTTTCAATAATTTTTTTACGAACGATATATAGTGATTCCGCCGGAATTTTTTTTATAAATATACATAACCTCATTAGGAGAGTATTCTATAATTTTTTCAAATTTTTTTGCGCATGCGCCTATGAACACCTTCCTTATTCGTTCTAGTAAGTCACTGCATATGTCATTAATTAAGATGAAAGGGTTTTAAATTAGCAAATCTAAATTTTTAATAAAAATTGGGCTCTAAAACGGTTTTAAATAGGTAAATATTATATTTTCAATAAAATTTGGCTGCAACGTTTTGTAGTTCATTACGTCATCGTGTTAAATTAATAAAGAAAAATTTTTGGACAAAAAAAAAATAAAGATTTTATCGAATATGCATTTGCAAAATTTTCATTCTTTTGTGGTCTTCAAAGGAAAGAAAACCAAAGAATTGGCAGCTCCTGCAAATATGTTACCTTTCCAATAATTCAAAGTAGAAATTTCATTTGCAGCTATACAAAACATAAAAATTAACTTCCAAACATAAATTCAGTAGAATCATTTTTACTTTTTCATAGACGATTTCATTTATCCAATCATTATTGGACACGAATTATATAAAAGTGATATAGAACATTGATGGCCAACCCGCGGCCCACCGCGTAGTTTATTGCGGCCCGCGAGAAGACAAACGATATTTAAAGTTTGGCAACTTTGGTAAACAGATCAAAAATTAATTAATACGTTCTGACTTTTCAAAGTGAAAGAATCTTTCAATGATTATGGTAGCTAAAGAACTGTTGTAATGAAATATTATTAGATCCATTATTCATTCTTTTTATCATATTCCGAATTTTCACCTTGCCCTTCCCCGAGAAAAGTATATACATACGTGAATCATATACTTACAGACATGCACATGTGCATGTGTACAGTCATAAAATAATAATAATAATAATCTATATAATATTTCTCTAACGTGGACCAGTTTCAATTATTTTTTGTCGAAACGATACGATATTGATGTAATTAATAAAATACGCGAGGATAAAAGATAATATTTAAGCACGCGGACTTAGCTCAATGAACTAATAAGAAAAAAAGACGACATTTGTATGATGACATTATTTTATAGAAAAATGTATTTTTAAAAGTTGCTTTTACAGAATCTTTGCAAGCGTCATTTGAAACATAGCAATATTTTAAAGATATATACAGAATATGAATATTATTATAAATTGATAAAAAAAAAAAAAAAAAAAAAAAAACGCAATCATAAAAAAAAAAAAATATATATATATATATATATAATCAAAATAAGATTTTTTTTAAAACAAAAAATTGTGCCAAAATAAATAAAATTTCATAGCACCCTTGATGATAAAAATTTAAAAGGCGTCATGGGGGGTTCTTTACTGAAACTGTACTGCCTGCGAAAGTATGAAAACTGGATCGTCAACCTTGAATTTTATTTTGAAACTTTCCATTGAATGATTCTGGTTTCACTATTGCACAATATTTATTTGGTTCTAATAATAATTTGGCTTCTGGTAAATTAAAATTTTAATTAGGTGGTGAAATTGGTATAATATTTATGAGTTTCAAATCTTAAAGGTAAATAAGAAAGGAAATAAAGTGCGAAAATTTCGCACGGGTTTGCTAGTAGTAATAATTTCCGTCCCCGACTTATTTCACCGTTAATTATCGTAGAAACCAGCAGCTGATGCCTAACGATTGATAATGACATTTAGTTTTTAATTCAATTGCTAAATTTTGTTTAGGGTGTCATCTACATATTAAAACTTACTCTTTTTTTTTTTCTTTTTCTCGAATAGCAACATCCATTTTTGACTACATATTCAAATTTCGGAAGTCAAGGTGATTCGGAAAAAATTAGTTTATATTCCTTATATCACGTTTTCCTTGCGTTACACGCAAAAATTAATCAGGGGTAAATCTCTATATTTAAAAAAAAAAAAAAAAATTATGATATCACAGAGAAAAGTATTATATCTATTCAGATAATAATCGTAAAAGAAGTATAACAAATTTAAATATAAACTAAAGTAATAATGCTAATTAAGAAATGATCTTGAATAACTATTTTAAATCATGCGTAAGCAAAGTAATATATGACACAAATGATAACAAGTGACAGCTCATAAGAGCAATAAAAACTGAAATATCACTATAATTCGAAAAATAATGATAAGAATGAACTGTAAATTAAGAAACCCATATTTTTGATGATGCCCATTCTATTCGTGCAAAAATTAATGTAGGTAACTCATATTTTTTTTAAAATATGAAATTACTACTAATTTTTATAATTCAAACAATGTTTTTTAATCAAAAATATGCATGAAATATATTTGGGTTACTTCATTCTAGCATTAAAAAAAAGGAAATTTAAATATATTAATTTTTTGGGAAGACATGAATTAATGTTTATTACATTCATTGAACATTAGCATCTCCATATTTTAACAAATTATGTGAAAATTTGAAAGGAACGTGTAAACTGTACCATTTTCTGGGCTGATTTGATCCAAATAATCCGAAAAGCTTGTCGAAATTGGGGGTTGCCTTTGAAAACTAGTTGGCATAGGTGGACTCTGCTGAGTTCCCCATCATATTTAAGTTCTCATAAATTTCTAGTGCGAGACATATTATAATCATGTTAAAAGAAATGAATATAACCAAAGCTTGATACAGTGACAGAATGAAATCCCCGCCTAATAGGCTGAATTTCATAAATAATGAAAATCAAATTTTTCAAAAACATGATCTCTTAAATAAACTTGAAAAGATTGAAATTATTTATTCTGATTTTGATAAAGCCGATTCTGAATTACCTGATGAAGTATCGGAAATAGAAGAATTTGAGTTAAAATATTATGAAACCAAAGCCAAGCTTCAACAAAAACTTGAAAATTTATCTGTAAACTTGCAATCTAATGTTATTTTCAAAATCCATCCATTAACACAAATGCTATATCTAGTAATTTTCGTTTGCCAAAATTAAATGTTTGCCCGTTTAGCGGTAATTATAAAGATTGGATGTCTTTTAAGGATTTGTATATGTCATTAGTTCACGAGAATGTTAATTTGTGTAATGTACAAAAATTCCAATACCTAAAGGGTTTATTAAAAGATGAACCGGCTTCTATTATTAAACACATTCCAATATCTGAGAATAGTTATCTAGAAGCCTGGGAAAAATTACTTACTAGGTATGATAAGAAAAAACAAATTATTTCTGCACTTATTAAAACCTTTATGGATCAACCAGCTGTAATTCATTCTAATGCATATAACTTACGTAAAATATCAGATACTTTAGATGAAGTGATTAGGGGATTAAAGACTATTGACACTAAAGCTACTGAAAGAGATGTATGGTTAATTTATATTTTATTACAAAAACTTGACCAGAAATCACGTGAAGAATGGGCACAATATTCGGCAAAAATCGATTTTCCTACTTTAGAGATATTTTTACAATTTATTAATGATAAATGGGCATCTATGGAATTATGTAATGAAAATGAGAGTAAAGAGAATGAGTGTAAACAGAATAAAGATAAACAATTTAAGTTATCTAAGTTTCATTCTAACGTTAATTACAAATGTATTTTATGCAACAACAATAATCGTTTCTTGTTCAAATGCTTTAAATTTAAAGAACTTCCTGTTAAGGATAGAAAACAATTTGTTAGAAAGAACTCATTATGTAGCAACTGTTTATCTAATAAGCACTCTATCACTCAATGTAATTCCACTTATACTTGTCATTTTTGTAATGCAAAACATCATTCTAGTATATGCGATAATAATTTGAAAACTTATACAGCTTCGGCTTCATCTGCTGGTAATAATTTTGAAAATTCTGAGAATCATACAGAGCCATCTGGCATATCTCAATTGCAAACATGTACTCATAACCATTCTATACAAACATCTTTCGCTTTACTTCCTACAGCTAGCGCTTATATTTATGATTCAATGGGTCAGAGACATGTGCTAAAAATTTTATGCGATTCAGGCTCTGAAAGTTCTTTTATAACTGAATCATGTATGAGTATTTTAGGTTATGAGAGAAAAAATGCAAGATTTCCCGTCAAAGGGTTGGCAAATTCAAAGATTGCAATAACTAAAGGTTATACAGACATTAATTTAATTTCCATTCACGATTCCGATGTCAAGTTATCCATGCGAGTTTTTATATTAGATAAATTAACAGCTCCATTGCCATCAGAGAAAATAAACAAAGAAAATTTTTCGCATTTAAAAAATATGCAACTGGCCGATCCCAAATTTGAAATTCCAAGTAAAGTTCACATGATTTTGGGATCTGATTATTTTTTTTCTATTTTACTTCCTGATCAAACAATTTGTACTGAAAATGGTTTAATTGCTCAAAATTCAATTTTTGGTTTTCTCGTATCCGGAAAATTACCTGAATCTCAGACAAAATCTAATTCGATTTCAAATTCACATATTTACGAAACTAATATTGACAGTGAGTTAAAACATTTTTGGGAGTTAGAAGAAGTTTTTAATCCAAGTGAGAAGTTACTTTCACCCGAGGAACAGTTTGTGGAGTCACATTTTCAGGAATATTATTCAATTAATCCAGAAGGCCGTTTTAAGGTAAAATTACCATTTTATAAATGCAAATCTGAATTATGTAATACAAGACCCGCTGCACTTTCCCGATTATATGCAATGGAGAGGAAATTTTCTGAAAGTCCGGAATTCAAACAACAATATAAGGATTTTTTATATGAATACGAACAATTAGGACACATGGAGGTAATTACTCAGAATTCACTAAATATTTCTCAAAGGGAACAATATTTCCTACCTCATCACGCAGTTATTAAACCTTCTAGCACTACTACTAAATTAAGAGTCGTTTTTGACGGTTCCTGTAAAACTTCTGATGGTAAATCATTAAATTCAGTTTTGGGTGTTGGCCCTAAATTACCACGAGATATTTTTGAGATCTTACTTAATTTTCGATTACCGGAGATAGTTTTTTCTGCAGACGTGGAGAAAATGTACCGCCAGGTTTTAATTTCTGAGGACGATCAAAATTATCAAAAAATCCTTTGGAGATACAACCCCAATGAGGAAATAAAGGAATATAAATTGAAGACTGTTACATATGGCCTTGCTCCGGCATCCTTTTTGGCCACTAGGTGCATTAAGCAAATCGCTCTAGATTATAATCAAAATACACACGTCTCGCGCACTTTGTTAAAAGATATATATATGGATGACTTGATATCTGGTTCAAACTCAGTTAATAGCGCAATATTAATTGCTAAGGAAACTGCTAATGTTTTGGAAAAACATGGGTTTCATTTGAGAAAGTGGAATTCCAATTCGAATGAATTCATTACGGAATTTCGAGAAAATTGCATCACACATACAGACTTTAAAATAATACCAAACAACAATGAAAGTTCTAAAGTTCTAGGGCTTTACTGGAACTCTTTAGCAGATACATTTATTTTCAAAACCGCACTTACTCTCAAACCACCACTAACAAAAAGACGCATTTTGTCTGAATCCGCACGCATTTTTGATCCTCTAGGGTTAATTTCACCTTGTACAGTAGTGTTAAAAATATTTTATCAAAAGCTATGGTTAACAAAAGGAGACTGGAATTCTCCTATTCCGCAACAATTTGAAGAGGAGCTCATTAAATATGAGAATTCATTCAATAAAATTAGCCAATTTTCTGTTCCTAGATGCGTCACGCTTTCATCCGATAGTACATTTGAATTACATGGTTTCAGCGATGCGTCAACGCATGCGTACGCCGCTGCAATCTATTGTCGACAGACTGATGATAACAAATCAAAAGTCTCACTCTTAGTTGCCAAAACTAAAGTAGCTCATATCAAGCAAATTTCCGTTCCTAAATTGGAACTTTGTGGTGCTTATTTATTATCTAAGTTATTTTGTTCAGTCTTCAAAATATTAGAAAATTATGATTTTGACATTTACGCATGGACAGATTCAACAGTTGTTCTTTCTTGGTTATCCGCACATCCACGTAAGTGGAAAACTTTTGTTGCAAATAGAACGTCACAAATATTAGATGTTCTTCCCACAAAACATTGGAGACACGTTCCATCTAAAGGAAACCCCGCTGATATCGCTTCTCGGGGCATCGATCCTAAAAGTTTACCTGAATGCAACTTGTGGTGGAATGGCCCAAGTTGGCTACTTTTGGATCCTACACATTGGCCAAATGACGCGCCTAAGTCTAAAGAAATCGAGGATCAAATTTCGGCTGAAAAGAAAGCTGATCCCATTTTGACTTACCATATTGATACAGCTAATGATCTTTATGATCATCTATTCAATAAATTTTCTTCACTTTTTAAAATCAAACGCATTCTGGCATATTGCATAAGATTCATAAATAACTGCAAGTCAGCAAGTAAAGTTCATGTCTCAACAGATGATTCTTGTTCCCCTCTTACATGTAGGGAAACTAAACACGCCGAAGAGAGCATCATTCGATGGGTACAAAATAAATACTTTCATGAAGACTTAAAACGCATCAAGGATCAAAACATTTTGTCTAGAAAAAGTCATTTACACTCTCTACACCCATTCATTGACCAGAACTGTCTGTTACGGGTGGGAGGTCGCTTACAAAATGCTCAATTATCATTTAACGAAAAGCATCCGGTAATGTTGCCGTCTAAACACAAATTAAGCGACCTTATTATACAATAGAAACATATTGCACACTTGCATGCAGGACCATCATTGTTATCCCACATTATAAAACAGGCATATTGGATCATTGGTGGAAAAAGATTAATCAATAAGCTTGATAATAAATGCGTGAAATGCTTCCGTTTCAAAGCTACTTCTACACCTCAGCTCATGGGAAATTTACCACCACATCGAGTAAATCTCGAGCGACCTTTCTTTGCATGTGGCGTGGACTATGCTGGTCCAATGTATATAAAATTTAACAAGGGTCGTGGATCTAAAACAACAAAAGGATACATAGCTTTATTCATTTGCCTTGCTACAAAAGCAGTACACATCGAAGCTGTCAGCGATTTGACGACTGACGCATTTATAGCTGCCTTACGACGTTTCAGTGCTAGACGTGGTTCACCTAGTCATATTTACAGCGATAACGCAACCAATTTTGTTGGTGCTGAAAGGAAACTCGATGAAATAAAACAAATATTGTCTTTACCAAGAAACGAATGCGTAGCACATTATTTAACACAAGCCGCAATAGAGTGGCATTTTATTCCTCCCGCATCACCTCATTTCGGAGGAATTTGGGAAGCTGCAATACGCTCCTGTAAATTTCATATTAAACGAGTAATCGGTGATACACGGTTGACATTTGAGGAATTGAGCACTTTATTAACACAAATTGAATCCTTATTAAATTCACGTTCCCTCTTTAAAAGTACTGATTCTGATACAGACTCTATTAATGTTCTCACCCCCATCACATTTTCTTACAGGTGATGTCATGCTTTCACCTGCAGACGAACCATTATCCTGTAGAAGGAATCTCAAGAACCGATGGGAAATGGTGCAAAAAATGAGACGAGATATTTCTAGGGCTTGGAAAAAGGAGTACTCAGTTCCTTGCAATCAAGAAATAAATGGCAACATCCTGCATCAAATATCAAGGAAGGAGAATTAGTGGTTATCATAGACAACAGCTGCTCACCTTTATCCTGGCCAATTGGTAGAATAACAAAGGTTCACACCGGTACCGACGGGCTGGTAAGAGTGGTGTCTATAAAAACTAAAGACTCTGTTTTTAAAAGAACTGTTAACAAAATTGCTGTTCTCCCTTTATATCAGGACTAGCGCCCTGATAGAGTGGGAGTCATTAAAAGCCAACACGTTTTATTTATGAGACAAAAAATTTTTAAGTTAAAATACACTTAAAAAACAAAAATTACATATAAAAACAATTAAAATCAGACGTTTCGAAACCCGTCCGGGTTTCCTCATCAGTAATACAACACAATATGCAAACAGGACATGAACACTCAAGGAATTTAAAGGAGTACGGAATATTGAGGAGCCAGTGCGCATGCTTCATTGTGCGCACTGGCTCCTCAATATTCCGTACTCCTTTAAATTCCTTGAGTGTTCATGTCCTGTTTGCATATTGTGTTGTATTACTGATGAGGAAACCCGGACGGGTTTCGAAACGTCTGATTTTAATTGTTTTTATATGTAATTTTTGTTTTTTAAGTGTATTTTAACTTAAAAATTTTTTGTCTCATAAATAAAACGTGTTTGCTTTTAATATATATAATTGAGCCGGTTTGATGTTTGTGTACGTTAGTGGGAGTCATGTTCGATTTCCACCATCCAGTCATATTCGATTCTTAACATAATCGAACTCCGCACTCAATGACACATTCGATTTAACTGTTTTCATCTCAACTTTACTTTTTTCTGTTCAACAGGTACGAACATCTCGACTCTACTCAAACAGAAACCGAAAAGAACAGTTTATTCTTTTTCATCCGCACGGTAGCTTGCATGCTATCTTTCGCATTATTCGCAATAACTACTTTACATTATTATCTTCGCATTATATTCTTTATGTTAAATATTCAATCGCAATGTTTTAACACAACTTATGTCTTTAACGCATATCAAATCTGTGTATTGTATGTTTAATATAGTTTTGGTTTGTGAATGAAAGAACGAGTATTTATTATTATCTTCACATAACATAACATTTTTATCGAATATGACTGGATTGTGGAAATTTGAACATAGGCTATTCACCGTTCACTTCGATATATTTATCTCATTCTAATCTATTAACTTATTTTGTCAGGTTCAATTCCGTTGTTTAGTTTTCATGCTACTATTTCCAATGCAATAATCCTCAAAATTCATATTTACATGAAAAATTTACAATTTGCTATGTTGATAAAATCGTAAATTACGAATAATTTACGAAATTTTCCTATTAAAATATTTGTATTCAATCATGTTCAAACAAATATCATAAATGTAATTTTGAAGTTGTCTAATGTATTTATGATCCTCAAAATGGAAGTTTATGCTCAATTTTGCCTTATTCTGACATGTTAAGTAAGTCGTAAAGTCCAAATAACTTACGAATATTTTAAATTGGAAAAATTATAGTTTATGCTATTCATGCCAGTATCCAAAATAATATTTAAAAACTGGTTTGACATCTTTACGATGAAAATATCCCTCAAGATTGACGTTTATGTGAAATGTTGCTCTATTCTGCCATGTTAAGAAATTCGTAAATTTCCAATAACTTACGAAATTTTAATATTCGAAAATTCATAGTCATTAATATTCATGCCAGTGTCCTAAATAATATTTCAAAAGTAGTCTGATATGTTTACGATGAAAATCTCTCTCAAAATTGACGTTTATGTGAAATTTTGCCCTATACTGCCATGTTAAGAAATTCGTAAATGTCCAATAATTTGCGAAATTTTCAAAATAGCATATTTATAGTTACTGATGTTCATTCCAGCATCAAAACCGATATTTTAAAACTGGTTTGACATTTTCACAGTAAAAAGTTTCCATTTAATGCACGTTTAGTGAATTTTTGTCCTATTCTCCCATGTTAAGAAAATCGTAAATTTCTCATAACTTCCGAAGTTTTTTAGTTCGAATGTTGCAAATGAATAGTGTTCTTGCCAGTATCGAAAGTAATATTTTAAAACTGATCTGACCTCTCTGCGATCATTTGTTCGTGAGATATCGTTTTAACAGACTAACAAACTAACGGACTAACACACTAACAGACTGACCCACTGACCTACTAACAGACACCCTACAGACAGACACCGTACACATTTTGTCATTTTCGGATTCCTCACAGCTGAAAACGTATAAAAAAGTCAAAAAACCGAGGTCAAAATTTTTCACGATTACCTAAGTTCCCCAAACCTATAGTATGATGGGGAACTAAAAAGTAAGTTGATGCCAATTTTAATATGTAGACACCCCTTTAAGCTAAATCTAACTAAACCGTTCTGAACTAGGCTTATTACTAATAGATGGGCACCAGCCACATGCATCTACACTAATTTACGGCGAAATTAGTCGAAAAAGAAGGGGGAGGGAAAGGGGCAGGGGGCTTTTTTTATGACTGTACATTTGTTGCGGCCCAGATGAATAAAACAGATTTCCAGTGCGGCCCACCAAGTCCTTTGGGTTGGTCATGCCTGATATAGAAGAATATAAAAGGCAAAGAAAACATTTGGGTACAAGTTGCAGGTTGGTCTACAACTGGATTTGGCGATTTTTCTTTGTCGTTTAAAACGATAACGATGAAGTCCTGGATTTCTTGCAATATTATATGGCAACCTGCTTATTGTTTATTTTTGATGCCCATAGCAAGCAGCGTTCCGTTTATTTATTTTTATTTTTATTATTTTTATCTTATTTTATTTTTTTTATCATGGCAACCAGCAATTAATTATGAAGATAACTTTCATTATTCTACTCTATTTCAGCCAGTGACGAACAATTACATAAAACGGTTGTAGTTTTACTCTTTATTATTATTTTATCTTGTTTAAGTATGACATCTAGTAGTAGTGAATCAGGTTTTTGAGTGAATTGTTTACAGAGAGAGAATTGTTTTTTGAATGTTTGAAAAAAATGTGAATTAATTTAAAGTAGTGTGATTTGTGAAAACAGTTTAGCTACCTACATGCTTATTACTAATACAGAATTTTATCATTTTTTCCTTTTTATGCTACTCAAAGCAGCTTATTTTTAAAAGTATGTTCTAAAAATCATTAAAATAAATGGTAAACGGAATTCTAATTTATACGATCGTATTTTACCGGCAAGTGTAGAACATTTAAATTATATAAATGTACGAGAAGCATATATATATAAATATATTTATGCATATTAATCACCCTTGAAGTATCAAAATTTATGAAGATGTTTTGTTATGAATAGTCAGGTAAGTTAATATTAAATATTTGTTTTATTATTATTAAAAATAGGCTTGATTAATTTTGTACATTACAAATGACAAAAATGCGTTTTGCTTTTGTTTACGCTTGGAATTCATGGCAACCACTTCCGAAAATGGCATTTCGCCATAATCGGCAAAGACAAATCGACAAATCCACCTGTAGACCAACCTGCAACTTGTTCCAACTTTTGGAATGTAGAGAAAATGCACATTAGATGTTATTGAAGCAAAGACCATAATCGTAAACACGCAACTTTTTTTTTTTTTTTTTTTTTTTTTTAGAATCGAAATAATTGAGCACAAAATTTGATAAGTAGTACAAAATTAGGCTCGAGCGTAGGATGAAGAAAACCACAAAATAAAAAAAAAAATCGATTGTATTAGAATAAAACATTTATTATATTTCTAACTGTTACATATATATACATCACTAGAAAATTAGTTTTATTTAAAAAAGAAAAAAAAAGTATTTGAGTTCATACATCTGAAACAGGTAGGTACTTTAAACACAAGAGACATTATTTAGTACTGAATACGTATTTAGGTAATCATAAAGTTAAGCACAAATATTATAAAAGTTAATAAATATAATCAAATATGACAAACGGGGAATTGTAATGCTTTATTTTATAACTTTTTAACAGTGAAAATAATACATTTAATTTCCATTGAATGGTTTTAATAATTTTTTTTATTTTTATTTATTTATTTATTTATTTATTGTATGCGTGTGTGTAGGCTAAGGCTCCTATATATACGAGCTGGCGCATCAGGCATTTTGTTGCCTTAGGGTTGCCACATGTACCCAGCGCGTTTCTCTGATAAACAAACCACAAACATTTTTTTTAACACGCTTTTATTAGCTTCACCTGTATGTATGTTTGTATGTATGTTTGTAACCGCTCTGGGAGCAAACAAAAAATCTATATTGTAAAAAAAAAAAAAGACTTTCCCTACGTGAACGCTGTGGCTGTGAAGTAAAGTTCTGGGCTACGAACCTAAAGGTCTAACGTTCGAGCCCAGTCAGCGGAGATTTTTTAAAAATGGTTTTTGTTTAATTCTAAATTATTTATTTAATTAAAGATTTAAACGTACGTCGTTTAAATATTATGGTGTGTCACTCATACGATTTTCTCTTACCCTCCATTTTAATACTATAATGATAGATATCTTGTGCTTTTTAGTTCACATTTCAATAAAAGCGTGTTCTTTAATTTTTTAAAAGTATAATTTTATTATTTTGTAAATTATCTGATTATTTTTTTTTTTATCGTCTTACGTTACTTTAGAGTAACTTATTTTATTTCATAGTTTTAGCTAAGTAAACTATGATATGGAAGTTTGTTTTGCGATAAACTGCTATAATCATTCAAGACGTGAATATAAAGTGTTCACAGACCTTCTATTACTGTGTATTTGAGTTTTGACGACATTTTGTAAAAGAAACAGAAACCGCCCTAACAACACATCGTACATCCATAATATCCTCAGAATAAAATGACATCCTGAGAATGTACTGTGAAAAAATGTGTTTTTAGGAATATTATTGTTGCTTATTGCTCCTATCTTGACCGGATTAGCTTCAGATCAAGATTTCTTAAAATCATTATGCAAACGATAAGGACGCCAAGCGGGAATGATGTCCTCTTTGGAGGCAAAAAAATGGCGGTGATGCTCCGGCCTATTATTTTATTTAGGGGCTCTAGTGTAGGCGGGTGCATAAAATTAGAAAAGAAATTAAATCAAATCCTTTTTTAACTTGCATTTATTTTCAACAGTATAAACTTTCGATCTACCACTCATTCACTCGAATTTTGGCTATTCAAATGGATGTTTTCTCTTAGAATAAAAAATCTGTATTCGAGAGTATAATGATGCTATATTATACAAATTACTGTGTATATGGTTTTATTTGAATATTAAGAAATTGCCAGATTTAACAACATTCTACTTTTACGTATTTTTTAATGTAAAAGAATACGTGTATGAAAGGAAAAAATGAGAGAAAATGTATAAAAGTATTTTTAAATACCTTCTTGACATCATAAAGATATAATTTTTGTATTCTGCACATCTGGCTAATCATATCTTTCGAATGATACCATTTTCAACCCTCTACTCCCATAATTAATATGATAAAAAGGGACTACAAATTTCATGCTTGCCTATTAACTCTTTAAAATTCACTACATATTTCCTTGTGAAAATTGGGAAATTAATTTTAAAAAAGACGCATCACTGATAATAAACATACAAATGAAAAAAAAATAGCATTTTTTTATTTTCCAGAAATTTATGGTTTCACAGTGAAACCAATGAAAGGTAACGGGCTATTTTTTCTTTTTAAACAAACTAATATAAAGTTACAGAGAATAAATCAGATACTTTAGAAATCTAAAACATTTATATTTTGACTTACTTATTAAGAAATTGAAATAGTGATTTATTCAGAAAAGAAGCAAGTGTGGTGTAAGCATTGTCACAGCAACAGCACCAGGCGCCTAGCCAAACATTGTTGCTACAGCTCTGGCTTTATAATACATTTTTTTTTTTTTTTTTTTTTACTTTATTTACAAATTTACGAATTTATACATAAAATTAACTCTACTTACTAATTGTTTTACCAGAAAAAAAACTTTATATTCATAATTGCAAAATGTTTAGTACATATAAATTATTTAAAAAGAAAAAAATTATATAAAGATATGTACCCACACACCTACTTTATATATTCATATAATTCAAATGATATTTTAAGAAATTGCAGAAAATCCAGGAAATGTTCATTTTCTACTCTTATCTTATGTCTTGCGAAATTTGACCTTTACTGGAGTTTGATTTCTCTCAAAAACCAAACATTTTACATAACTTTTCGTACAGTTCTCTTTATTATATAAAAAATAGAAAGTTGCAATTTATGACTGAGAAGGAATATAGTAAGTTCACGTGCTATTATTCAAAAAAATATTTTTTCTTTATTTTTAAAATTGATACAATTTTAGAAAATTAAAGTGACTTCTATATCTGGCTTCATCTGAAATAACAATTTTTAGATTTTGCTGTAGTGCAGTCATGTAGTGCAAAGAGAATGAATAAGAGTTTAAGATTCTATTAACACTTTGTAAAAATGCTGAAAAATTTCTGAAAAAAAAAAAAATGTGCAATGCTTGATTTCCGAGCGAAACCAATGAACGTTAAAGGGTTAATATATAGATAAGACATTATTTAAGACAGAATGCATATTTAGACCATCATAAGGTTATACAAAACATTATAAAAGTTCACAAATAAAATCAAATATGACAAACGCGGAAATTTAAGGCTTTATTCTATAATTTTTTTGTAACAAAAAATAACACATTGAACTTGCATTAATTTTTATTTATTTATTTATTTATATTTATTTTTTTATTATTTGTGTGTGTGTGTGCGTGCGTATGTGCGTGTGCGTAAAATACTACTATCTGTTAAAATAACATCTCTGTAAGGATTTTATATACGAATAAATTGAAAACATTGATTTCTGTTGCCATCTATATAAGACATCTTCAAATAAGGTATGCATAAATCAATAAAAGAGATGCAAATAACATTTTAAAAAATAATAATAATCAATAAATAGAAATGCACAAAAACATTTAAATTAGTATATATGGATTGCCAGACGTTCAAATATTGAAAAAAGTTTTATAAACGGAAAAAAAAAAAAAAAAAAAAGAAATAAAACAGATAGAGTGCTGCAATACACTTAAACTTTTTTATTAACAAGGATACACAAATTATCACTTGAATAAAAAATACGTATAAATATTCAAAAATGAAGGACCATATTGATCTAAACAATTAGTCTCTTTTTGTGGAATGCTTTTTAGAATATATCGAATTTCAATAATTGTGTTATTTAGCAAAATGATCGTTATTTCTAAAAGTTCCTTCTTTTAAAATGTATGTTTTCATTAGGTAAGTGGTAGTGTTTTTATTGCAGCTATCCTATATATTTTTAATTTAATTTGTTGTGCAAGAAAAATTAGAATCTAATTAGTACGATTTTAAATGGAAAAACTGGGACTATAGATTTTAATCAGAAAATAGGAATATACATGTTTGAAAAAGCTTTTTAAAATAACGAAATATAACTGGTATTTTAAAGAAAGGCTGATTCGTTTTTTACTTGCTCTTACCCATAAAGTCGAGAAAGTACTGTTTTAGGGTCAAATTTTCGGACGTGAGTTTTTGTAATATTTACATGTTCTGAGGACCCCTGAATACGAAAATCATGTTTTTAGCGAATGGTCTGTGTGGATATCTGTGTGTCTGTTATCCCTATATCTCAAGAACAAATAGCAGCAGAAATTCTAAATTCGATATTCTAAATGTGTATTATATAGGGAAGCTACAGTAAGCTTTTCGTTGAGATGAAGCAAATGGTTCGTGAACAGGGTCGCTCAAAATATTTAAATACATTACGTCTATGGGGGAAATTGCAGGTAAGTAGAGATTAACATCTGTAGACTGCACTAAACCAAATGAAACGAATATATATTTTTTGTAATAGAGATAGTCAACTGTGAAAAAAAAATTGTGTATGTAGCAGCCTCGCATCCCCCTGAGGGAGCAGTCCCCCCCTCGAGGGAAGTAAATTTTCATGATGGGTAATTTTCAAAAGAGCTCGCCAATACCTTTAAAACAAGTGGTTGAACCATCAATCAGCAATAATTTATCTAAAATAAAGTTATCGATTTTTTTTCATTTTTAACAAAAAAAAATGTATTATTGAGAATAAATTAAACTTTTTTTTCTGGATATTTAGTGTTATACTACTTCTCTAATATGGAAATCGCCTGCATTATCATAAAAGATAATTTGTTTAAATAATAATTTTAATAAATTATTTTTTAATAACAGAATTATTTTTTAATAACCGAATTAAATTCTATATTAATGTACGTGTATTAATGAAACGGGGGTCCCCCTCGCACAGAACTAATTATCATATAATACTCTTCCGAAGCCTAATTTGAATTATTTAACATAGGTTTACACAACAGTACTCGTTATCTTACCTCTTAATCTGCAACCTGTATTTATAGTATTCAATTTCAGGGTAAGAGAAAGTCGTGTGAGTGACACACCAGATTATTTACTTTCTCTTACCTTACGGTAGAGAAAGTATTGTTTTAGGGTCAAATTTTCGAAAGTGTGTTTTTGTTATATTTACATGTTCTGAAGTCCCCTGAATACGAAAATCATGTTTTTAGCAAATGTTCTGTGTGTCTGTCTGTATGTCTGTCTGTGTGTCTCTCTGTGTATCTGTTATCAGCATATCTCAAGAACAAATAGTAACAGAAATTCCAAACACAATATGCTAAATGTGTATCATATAGGTATGCTACACTAAGCTTTTCGTTGATATGAAGCAGATGATTCATGTACAGGGACACTCAAAAGTATTCAAATACATTACGTCTATGGGGGAAATTGCAAGTAAGTAGAGTTTAACATCTATAAACTGCACAAAACCAAATAAAACGAATTTTTTTTTTTTTTTTTTTTTTTTTTTTTTTTTGTAATAGAGATAGTCAACTGGGAAAAAAAATATTTGTGTATGTAGAAGCCTTGCCTCCCGTCCGGGGGGAGAAGTCCCCCCTCGAGGGGAGAAAATTTTTATGATGGGTATCTTTCAAAAGAGCTCGCCAATACCTTTAAAATAAATGGTTGAACCATCGATCTGCAATAATTTAAAATAAAGTTATCGTTTTTTTTTTTTTTTTACAAAAAAAAAAAATGTAATATTGAGAATAAATTCAACTTTGTTTGGATATTTAGTGTTATATTACTTCTCTAATATGGAAATCGTCTGCATTATCATAGAAGATATTTTTTTTAAATAATAATTTTAATGAATTATTTTTACTGAGTGAATTTGTATACGAAAATATAGAAGAAAGTCATGTGGTGGCCGCAACACACTAGTTATTTGTTGTTAGTGGATGTGCTTTACTAATAATATTTTACCATTTCTAGGAAAGCTGTTCGTGAATTGAAATAAATTCCTCATACAGATATGGTAAATAATGTATGTTTTAAGCTAAATATTTTTCACTTGTTTTTTGTATATTTATACGTTTTGAGGCTTCCTGATTACCGTAGTCAAGTTTTTTAACGTTTAATCTTTGTCTGTGTTTCTTAGAGTAACTTAAATCGAATAATTTTAGGAAATCCAAATGTTGTATTTTGAAGTTAGTATAAGTTTATTGCTGGGAAAATTTGATCAAGATTGGTAAGTTTCAATTAATGTTGTGTGTGAAAATTGTCTGAATAATTTGAAGTAAACTTTTAACCCCTTAACGCGCGCTGTCCTCGCTGCGAGGAAGTAAAATTTAAGATCCAGCTGCAAAAACTCATCCCGGAAACTTTTTAGCAAAAATGTACGTTTATAACATAGCAGAAAAGACCGGTTTTTTTTTTAACTTAAAATTTAAAATTTCTTTTAGTTTAATTTAGTTCATGAATTCCGGTGGCAGTATAATTTAAATGATCCGAATTGTCTTGCGCCGAAAATTATTAATTTTAATAACAGTATTAGATTCTATATAAATGTAAGTGCATTAATAAAACAGGGATTTGAAGGGGGCGGCATCCCCCCTCACACAGAACTAATTATCACTTAAAACTCTTCCGAAGCCTAATTTGAATTGTTTAACATAGGTTTACATAACAGTACTCGTTATCTTACCTCTTAATCTCCAACCTGTATTTATAGTATTAAATTTTAGGGAAAGAGAAAGTCGTGTGTGTAACATACCAGATTTTTTTTAAACATAATGTTTTTTTGGTTTTTTTTTTTTTTGAAAATTTTTTTAAGCTAAAAATTTCCAAAGATTTTTTTTTCTTTCTTTCTTTTTTTTCGTTTCCCCCTTATTTCGAGTTTATTCAAACGGAGTAGTAAAAGTAGATTTAATTAAACTAATGTTAAAATATTTAAAGTAGTATATTAATTGCATTTTTAAAGTATTTAAAGCATTTTGTTTTAATTTATAGTGCTTAATTTTAAAAGATTTGTTTCAATATTGAACTTTATTCATTAAAATAATGAGTGACAGTGTTGGGATTTTGATTGACTGATTCAAGAGAACCAGAGAAAAGTCTTCTGTGTGTGTCTTTTTAAGGAGTACTAGATTCAAATCAATTTATTTACACGAGTTTCAGAGAAAACCATGAAAAAAAAATTAAACAGTTCAGACAGAGAACGTGACTTGCGTTCTAAAACAACACCTCTCATCTGTCAACTTTGAAAGGTAAAACTATCAGCCACTATAAGATCATTGAAAGACAGACATTTACCAAAGAAAGATTTTAGCTGATATTTACTGTAAAAATTAAATTTTAAATTGGATACCATTCCTTTATATACATAGATATTTAACAAAAAATAAGGAATATGTTTTTGTTGTATAAATGAACGTGGTTGTTTATAGTGTAAAACAATGAGTTAAATAATAAAAAATTAATTAATAGGAAGCAATTCACTTGTATAATTCTCTCTCGTTTAGAATTTTACTATTATTAACCCGTTAGCGCCCAGTGTCCTCATTTGAGGACAGCTAATAAAATGGCACGTATATTTTTTGTGGTTTCTTGGAATAATTTCTGCTTTTTACTGACAGTTTACAGCGTCACTCTAAATGATCCCTGAAAGTTCTATGTGCCTACTATTAATTATTATTTCATAATTTGTATAGTCATTTTATGATTTTTCGTTCGTCGCACATATATTTGCTTTTTGCGCTGGTATACTAACTTAAATCAAGTTGAAAAATAAAATATATCATAATACTTTACTTCCGAAATGTCTGTCAACATATAATAGGAAATTAATCTGTTATCTCAAAGTGTTTCTATTTCGAAGTTTTCTGGCTGGAATATTAAATGTCAGCAAATGAGGATAGGCTTTAAATTTAAAACTATCTGAAGAATTGTTTAAGTTAGTATATTTTACTGTCAGTTGTCTATATTAATTTAGAAGGGAAATAATCAGCTATTAATGTATTACAAAATTAATTCGGACGTTAACGCGTTAAACTAATCTTATGAGAAAAATAATACTAACGAAACTTATTTTAATTACTTTTCAAAAAGGTCAATTAGTTTAAATAAAGAATAACAATGAGCACTGTTTTGCTTTATGACATCTAAAATATTCTGTAATATGTAATTTTGTAAAGGAGTTCTTTTCAAAAATCACTTATTGCAAGATTTTTTTTTTCTTTTTAACAATACATATTTATTTTATAGTATTTGTTGCAATCTACAAAATACTAGTAAATTTTCTTTTATGGGAAAACTAAAATAACACTGATAAATTTAAATATGGAATTATAACAAATCTTTCGAGAAATTTTGTACCAAAAAATTTTTTAATTAAAATTCTCTGCTTCATTTTATTAAAATTATCCTCCAGAATTGTAAAACTAAAAAAACAAAAACAGTGGATTTCCATTTTCTTCAATATACACACATATGTATGTATGTATGTATATATATATATATATATATATATATATATATATATGAAAAAAAATCAAAGCCAGACGAAAATTTAACCCCAAAACACATGTATTAATTATAATTCGCTTGCTGTATGGTCTTGCTTCCATCTGTGAGACGTTGGGGGCTAGAAACGTGTTTTTTGGTTAAATAACCAGCGTTTCGTCAGAAACTTCTCATATTCCTTTCCCTATATGGGGGAGCTCCCCTGATGAAGGCCCTCATGAGTTTTGGGATTAAATTTTCCTCTGGATTTGATTTTTTTGCTTATTTATTATAGATTTATGTTTCCTTTTGCTGCATTTGCCCATTGGTTTATAAAAACATTGTACTAGTTCTATTTATTTAATAATTCAAGTTTTACTCCCTTCTATATTTAAATTTTATCTTATATATATGTGTGTGTATGTGTGTGTGTGAAGAAACCATCTAATTTTTCTGCGCGTCAAACAATAGGTTGCACTGTTATATGGAATTATATGAAAGGTAGTTTTGTGATGGCTCCGACGTAATAGTTTTCAAACGTAAGAATTCATAATAAAATTTACAATCATATTCAAATAAATTATTTAAAACTGCAACGGCCAATTTCTAGATATCAATTTACATCACACACATAGACATTTAAATAAATAAACAAATAATAATAATAAAAAAGCTTTTTATTTTTCCCAGATATTTTTACTTTCTCTTACCCATAAGGTAGAGAAAGCATTGTTTTTGGGTCAAATTTTCGAACGCGAGATTTTGTTATATTTACACGTTTTGAGATCCCCTGAATACGAAAATCATGTTTTTAGCAAATGGTCTGTGTGTATGTCTGTATGTCTGCGTGTCTGTGTGTCTGTGTGTCTGTGTGCCTGTGTGTCTGTATGTCTGTGTGTCTGTGTGTCTGTCTGTTATCAGCATATCTCAAAAACAAATTATGGCAGAAAGTTCAAACTTGGTATTCTAAATGTGTATCATATAGGGACGCTACAGTAAGCTTTTCGTTAACATCAAGCAAATGGTTCGTGTACAGGGACAATCAAGAGAATTCTAATACATTACGTCTATGGGGAAAATTGCAGGAAAGTAGAGTTTAACGTCTATAGACTGCACTAAACCAAATGAAACGAATATATATTTTTTGTAATAGAGATAGTTAAGTGGGAAAGAAATTGTGTATGTAGGAGCCTCGCCTCCCCCCCCCCTGGGGGAGAAGTCCCCCCTCGAGGGGAGTAAATTTTCATGATGGGTATCTTTCAAAAGAGTTCGCCAATACCTTTAAAACGAATGGTTGAACCATCGATCTGCGATAATTTAAAGCAAAGTTATCGATTTTTTTTTTTTTTTTTTTTTTACTTTTAAAGAAAAAAAAACTTAGAAAAAAATCATACCTTTTTTTTTTTTTTTTTTTTTTAAATATTGAGAATAAAATGGACTTTTTTTGGATATTTGGTGTTATACTACTTCTCTAATATGGAAATCGTCTGCCTTATCATGAAAGATAATTTTTTAATAATAATTTTAATAAATTATTTTTTAATAACCGAATTAAATTCTATATAAATGTAGGTGTATTAATGAAACGGGGTGTTGAGGGGGGCGGTAGCCCTCCTCACACAGAACTAATTATCATATAAAACTCTTCAGAAGCCTAATATGGATTGTTTAACATAGGTTTACATAACAGTACTCGTTATCTTACCTATTAATCTGCAAGCTGTATTTATAGCTGTATTTCAGGGTAAGAGAAAGTCGTGTGTGTGACACACCAGATTATTTAATTAGTGTAATAGCAGTAAAAATCTTGCAAATAAACAAAACTCTAATTCAATTCTTACTGATTTTTTCCCTCCTGCTGTCGTTCTACCTTTATATTAAGCTTTATTATTTAATGTGTATATTATTAACTTTTTAAAATAAATATATAATAATACTAATAAATATACCTTTAGAGCTATAATGACGTCAATTTTACACTGCAAGTTTAATTTTTCACAAAGTTTTATATCAATTTTAATATTACGCGTGAATTTCTTTTCATTTCAAAAAAATAAATAAGTAAAATCAACTGTTTATTTTTATTTTTTGGCAACAATTTAACTTTTTCTATACTGTTCGTTTCGATACAGATTATTTTTTTCTTTCTTTCTTCTTCTTCTTAAAAAAAAAAAAAAGATTTTGATGAAATTCTGGCAAAAGCAGAATTTAGTTTAGTACGGAGGACTATTAGTGTTTTTTTTTTTTTTTTTTCAAATAATAATATCGCTTTCAAATTATTCAATTATACTTTCGATTTCGATAAATGTCCAAGTAAAACTGGCGACAACGTTTTATCCGAAGATTGAGACTAATAGTCCTCCGTACTAAAATTTAAAAAAAAAAACTTACACTTAAAAAAATTAAACACATTCAAAACACATATTTTTTGAATGCGTAATTAAATTTAAAACAAATAAAAGAATATCAAAAAAAGACTGAAACAAAATTTTTCTTTTCAAAATTTAAAAAATCAAACAGAAAAATAAAATTAAAAAATTATTATACAACCTTTGTGAAAACATTCCTGGATATATTTATTTAGTTCAAACCAAAAACAATTTCTCGTAAAGAAGAGAGCAGACAAAAAATAAACTGTTATAAATTCATTAAAGTTTTAGTAATAACTATACGTAATTTTAAAAACAAGTAAAAATGTTTTTTAAAAAATCGTTTGTTTGCAAATGTTAATTGAAGATATACATTTTACGTGCTAATAAGTTTAACTGCACATAATAACTTTAAGAGCTTATTTAAATATAATTTTAAAATAAAAAGCACTTTTTATGGATAAATTACGGATACAAAAAGTGGTTTTTATTATTATTATTATTATTACTTTGAAGATAGGAGACAAATTTCTGTTTAAGAAATTTTTTTTCTTCCTTTTATTTCTTCCTTTTACAAAAGGAAGAAACATTCTTGTAATTTTTCCCTTTCGCATTGTACAAAATTCATGGAAAATAAATATTTTTTAAGCATACTGCATATTTATTCTGAGTGTAATTAATATTTATTAATAATTTTCTTCTGATGTTTAACATTGTTATACTTTGTAATACTTTTTTACAAAACTGTTTCAATAAACGTTTTCTTTAACTTTACATATATACATATGTGTGTGTGTGTGTGTAGGTAAACAGATAAATAAATTACACTTTAAGTTAAAATTATAATAAATGTATATTTTTAATATTGAGGTGAAACGTGTACTTTAAAACATTTCAATTTTTTTTTTTAATGTATAAAACATTTAATTATTATTATAATTTTTTTTCATGTTGTAGGTTTTATTAACTATTTATTCCGGAAGCACATTTTAGGTAAAATTATTTAAATAAATCTAAAGACATAAAAATTTTTAACCTAAAAAATAGCAGTATTTGCAGAAAGAACCTTTTTAGTAACACTAATATCGTTTTTTTTTTTTTTTTTTTTTTTTTTCTCTTTTTCTTTTATTATTATTTTTTTTCCTCAAAAGGAATACTAATATTAATGCGTCACTAAAAAACATTTCAACATATTTTTTTAATGCATAAAGCATTTAATTATAATTATAATATTCTTTCATGTTGAAGGTTTTATTAACTATTTATTCCGGAAGCACATTTTAGATAATGTTATTTAAATAAATATAAAGATATAAAAAATTTTAACCTAAAAAATAGCAGTATTTGCAGAAAAAACCTTTTTAGTAACACTAATATCGTTTTTTTTTTTTTTTTTTTTACTTTCCGAACACTATAGTGAGGAAAGTATTGTAATCATGTCAAAAATCCGAATTCTAGATTTTGATGTTTCTATACGTTTTGAGGTCCCCTGAGTCCGTTTTCACTATTTTTACGATGATGTATGTATGTGTGTGTGTATGTGTGTATGTGTGTATGTGTGTATGTCTGTGAGTGAACACGCTAGCGTCTAAACGCTTTGTTCAATTAACCTGAAAGTTGGTACGCATATTGTAAGTCACCATAGTACGAACCCTATAGATTTTGGTGAATCTAGCACTTATAGTTTTTTTACAGGGACACAAAGAAAAATTCTTTATCATTATGGCCTATGGGAGCAAAATCTTAAAAGTACGATAGCATCTAAACGCCTTATTCAATTGAGCAAAAAATTTATACACATATTATAGGTCACAAATACTCAATCTGTATAGATTTTGGAGAATCTAGCACTTATAGTTTTTTTACAGGGACACAAAGAAAAATTCTTTATCATTATGGCCTATGGGAGCAAAATCTTAAAAGTACGATAGCATCTAAACGCCTTATTCAATTGAGCAAAAAATTTATACACATATTATAGGTCACAAATACTCAATCTGTATAGATTTTGGAGAATCTAGCACTTATAGTTTTTTTACAGGGACACAAAGAAAAATTCTTTATCATTATGCCTATGGGGCCAAATTTTTAAAAGTGTGATAGCGCCTAAACGCCTTATTAATCTGAGCAAAAAATTTGTACACATGTTATCGATCACAGTTGAACTAACTGTATAGACTTTGGTGAATCTAGCACTCACAGTTTTTTTACAGAGACACAAAGAAAAATTCTTTATCATTATGGCCTATGGGACTAAATTTTTAAAAGTACGATAGCATCTAAACGCCTTATTGAATTGAGCTGAAAATTTATATGAGTATTATAAATCACTGTTGCACTAACTATAAGCATTTTGGTGAATTTAGCATTTATAGGTTTTTACAGGGACACAACGAAAAATTCTTTATCATTATGATCTATGGGCTCAAAGTTCAGTAGCGTTAAATAAAACATCGTGTAATAGATGGAGAAAAATACTCAAACACTCTATTATGGTTTTCTCTCTTTTGTTTGTTTAACAACTCCTCTTTCTTTACTTTATCTACAAAACTGTTAATTACTCAATGTTCGGAAAGTCGAGTGGAGTCACTCCAGATTTTTTTTTTTTCTCTTTTTCTTTCATTATTATTTTTTTTCCTCAAAAGGAATACTAATATTAATTCAGGATATATTCACCTTACTGGAAACATTTTTAAAGAACCAACAACCGAATTAAAACTCCGCGAAACAAGTAATGCGTTCAAAAATAGAAAAGGTGTAAGACAAGGAGGCACAATTTCACCAAAAACTCTTCAATGCAGTAAGAACTTTTTAAAAAATTAAATTGGGAACAGAAAGGTATAAAAATTCATGGAGAGTTTATAAATCATTTGAAATTTACAGATGATATTGGATTACGGATGATATACCTCCTCATTTCAGGATTCGCAAGAAATGCTTCAGGGGTTAAACAAAGAAAGCAAGCTTGTTGGATTGAAAATGAACCTCAGCAAGACAAAAATTATGTCAAATTCCTCTGTTTCTCCCCTAAAGATCACTGTTGATATGGATGAATTAGAAACGCTACGCAGTAATACTTATTATGGGACAAGTCCTTACAATGAACGGGAACATCATAGAAGAAATTAACAACCGAGTTAAACTTGCATAGACAGCATTCGGAAGAAATCGCGCTATATTCAAAAGCGACCTCACAATTTGTTTGTAAAGAAAAGTTTTTGATCAGTGCATTTTGCCTGTTTTTACTTATTCTTCAGAAACTTGGACATTAACATGTAAAGCTATACAAAATCTTCAAACAACCTAGAGAAGCATGGAGAGATGCATGCTAGGATTCACCTGAAGAGACAGAAAGCAAAACACTTGGATTAGAAAGCAAACCAAGGTTACTAATGCTATTTCTAGAATAAAGAAGTTAAATTGGAGCTGGGCTGGGCACCTTGCGAAAAGAAATGGTGATACATGGACCACCAAACACCTAATTTGGATACCGAGAGATAAAAAAACACCAAGGAAGAGACCATTGTGTCGTTGTAGAGAGGAAATCGTGAAAACTGGTGAGTAAAATGGAGAAGAATTTCAGAAAATGGGGCAGTGTGGAATCACCTAGGCGAGGCCTTCATCCTGCAATGGATTGATAAAGGATGAAATTGTTGATGATGATGTGACTTTTTGATAATACTTCAAAATTCAGAAGGAAAAAAATGTGAGGATCATCAAATATGAAAATTATAAAAGAAAAATGTTCAAATTTAAATAATAACACAAATCTAAAATTTTGATTTGACAATTTCGGCTGATCTTTATTTTATTTTATTTTATTTTATTTTTATTTATTTATTTACTTTTTATTTTTATTTTATTTTATTTATTTATTTATTTATTTGTGTGTGTGTACAAAAACAGAAACTGAAGTCAGTTTTTCTCTATCACGTATAGATCAAATCTCTATCACGTATAGATCAAAACTTATCAAGACAGGGTGTCTACCCAGGCAATTTTTTCTGTGTCTTTTCTACCAATATAATTATATGGTAACTTTTATAGTGTGTTTCAATAATTAATTATAATTGATCATGGAAACGTACCAGAAACTACTGAAAATGAAGAAATTGTGTCGGTAGACATAATTTTTTTCATTTTCGGTTTCAGAACGCCAAAAAGCATATGTGTCAGCTAATATTATCAAATCAAATTTCAAAAATATTATTTCTGTAGATCTGCCTAGTTGTTAAATCTGATTTGGAAACTACAATATTATAGGTACATTTTTAATTATTAATTTAATTTTATTTATTTTTCTCTGTTAAATAGTTTGCTCTGTAAAAGTCTAAATAGTCATATATATTAAGAGCGGACAATACCGAAACTCGCCGACAGCTGTGGCTCATGTTATTCTATGGGGAAAAAAAATTCCGTAATTACTCATTATGAAAACAATAATGAGTAATTTCTAAATATATTTTTAAAATTCCGTTTTCACTTTCAAAAAATTCATAACTGTTAAATTGGTGCTCGTTTGAAAAAAAAATCTTTTTTTTAATTATTTATATATATATATATATATATATATATATATATATATATATTTTTTTTTTTTTTTTTTTTTTTTGAGTTCAAGAATTCGAATTTCCACAAACTGCCTTTTTCTCATTTTTTTAACCGAAAAAAGGAAATACTAAAAATTTAAAAAATCGATTTCTAGAAAATG
>CAWVNO010000527.1:0-7500 GCA_963930645.1 Salticus scenicus | reverse complement strand
AATCAAAAATTCGAAAATCGGACTTCGAAGTATTGTGTTGTCGCCGGGTTCTGAGCTACTGTGAAAGTTTCAAATGTCTAGCTAGTAGGGAAGTTAGTTAAAATTCGATTGCAAGATTTGTACCGGACAAACAAACAAACAAATATACAAACAAACAAACAAACAAACAAGAATAGAAGTTAATAAAAACATGGTAAAAAAAAATAGGGGGCCGTCCCTAAAAAACGGTTGATGATAGGGCAAAATGGACATCATATTCGGATTCAGGAGGTCATTTTACATAAGAATTTGCCAAAATGGTGTTGGAGGTAATTTTCATGCCGAGCAGTGTAAACTAAAAGTTCATTTTATTGCTGTTATGGAATGCATTTTTGATATTTGAATAAATATTAGGAGGATTCCTATATTAGTTATGTCTATTACTTAGTTAAATATTTTATAACACTTAAAATTTTGCTTACATTTCTTTTCATTTTTTTTTTAAATAAATGAAAAATAAATAATTAAAATAATCTGGTGTGTCACTCACACGACTTTCTCTTACTCTTTATTTCAGTACTGCAAAGACAAATTGCAGAATAAAGCATAAGATTAATAAGATAATAAAGTTTAATCTACTTTAAAAATAATCTGAAATAGGTTTTAAAATACTGTTATTTGAGATATGATTCTGTGTAAAAAGAGGGGGGCTTCCCAGGTTCAATTATAGTACCATTATTTGTATATTAAAAAATGTCAAGACTATTGTTATTTTGCCTTAAAATTTGGCATTCTTGATAAAAATTCAAATGGAACCTCATACGAACTTGAAAGGTACCAAAATTCAATTTCTTATAGTTTTTATTTATAAGTTGTTGTGATAACAAATATACATACAAACAAGCCGCTAAACAAATGACATTTGTATTCAAAAAACCTCAAACATTATATTATACAAATGAACGGAGAAATAGAATACAAATGGAAATAGAACTTCAAAAAAATACTTTATGTACAGTATGAATATGAGAAATAAAGTTTCCTTCCTGTGTAGTGTTCGTCTATATAGTAAAATGTTGCAAAGCATTTCCGTCAATTACTTTAAAAAGAAAAGGAGGTTTAGCTTAATTTTGGGTAGCCCTGTGTATTGTCTGTAAACTTTATACACATCACATTGTGCACTTAGATTTAGTTCTGTGTGAAAAGCACATAACACAAAATGAAGTACATTTCCAGCAAATTCCAAGTATAGCCGCAATATATCTAAGTATTTTGGGTAGTCCTGTGAACGATTGATGAGGGATTGACGCAACACAACCTACAAAAAATATGCTTTTATGCATATATAAAAATAAGTTTATCCCATTTAATTTAGGACAGCCTACAGATGTTACACCGTACTTAGCAGAAATTTCGTCCATAAAGACAAGAATTCGAATTCTTTTGGATGGCCCTGTATAAGAACCATTCGCTTGAACTCAACGAAAAGTTTTGTGTAGCATCCCTATATGATACATATTTAGAATACTGAGTTTGGAGTTCTTGCTTCTATTCATTCTAGAGATTAGCTGATAATAGACACACAGAGACACTGACACACAGATACACAGGCACAAAGGCACTCACACAGACCAATCGCTAAAAATATGTTTTTCGGATTCAGGGGCCTTCAAAGGCGTAAATATAACAAAAACTCAATTTCGTACATTAGACCCAAAAATAAAACCTTTTCTAACAATTCTTCAATATAAAGTAAGAAAAAGTAAAATAAAACAAATAAAAAATAATAGGGTAGGTGCTCCAGTAATTGGCATGTATCCCGAAATAATTAATAAATAAGAAAAATAATGAAATCCTATATTTTACATATAAGAATTTTAACATTTTATGTCAAATACTGGAGCATAGGGTGCTAATAACTGGTAAAATGAATAACTAGCAGTGTCAAACACTGAAACATAGGGGGCCAATTACTGATAAAATGAAAAACTGGCAGTGTCAATGACTGGAACATTGAGTGGGTGTCAAATAAAAATTCATAAAAGATAATAATAATAATTGTTATCAAATGCATATATTTTAACATATATGTGGTTCTGAATGTCTTTCGTACCATATGTACTAACTTAAGATTACTAAAAATATTTTCTAATGGCTAGAACATTAAAAACATCAGAGATTGCTCTAAAAGTGTCAATCACTGGTGCACTTACCCTAATATTTTTTTTTGTTTTTCCCTCAAGGTTTAATTTTTGGTCTACAGCTTTATCTGTTAAAATGAGTAATGTTTTTAACCTGAAAAAAAGATTCTTGAAATATTTCATTAAAAATATCGAAGGTATTAGGCATATTTTTCTTTTAAAGAGCAGTTCTCTGGTGAAAACTGATTTTCCATGAAAAGCACAACTTGTTAGATGAATTCCTAGTCGTAAAAAATCCTCCTGTATCTAACTTTCATGATAATAGTCGTGATATTTACAATCTGATCATTATCCATGGTGAAAGGAAAATGCTGCCGTTTCTCCCACAAATATCATCGAAATCATAAATACAAATATAGACCAGCTACCCCTATATTGCAGCTTATCGTGATAATATAAATGATTTAAATTTATAAATATGAACGATTCAACATTCAGTTCTGATTTTCTAAATTGGTAATAAATATGATGTTATTTATGTTTCAAGTGCATGTTTACAGATGTGTAAAATATATTAAAATAATTGGAAATATTTAATATTTTGGCGCTTATTTATTTAGCGTAGATTGGGGATAGACGCAGTAGATTTTATTTAAAATTTCTGTAAAATTCGTCGTTGATTCTAATTGTTATTTATAGATCTCTTTCAAAAATCTGTACTTTTGGGTACATATTAAAAATGCATCTAACTCCTAAATTTTGCAAAAAATTTGAAATAAAAGTTTTCATCTTGCTGTGGGATTTCAGTGTGAAATGTGGATTTTAGTTGAAACACCAAATTAATTTTTTCCATGAATGGATTATTGACGCAGAATTCTTTTTCTTTTAATAGAGTAGTCGTACATGTAGCACAAACAATTTATATACAAAGTATTAAAAAAAAAATTTCAGACATATTTTACCTAAAAGATTATTCTGTTTAAATATATTTCAATAATTTTTAGGGTGCATTAAATATTCAAAATAAACCTACTTTTTTTTTTTTTTTTTTTTTTTTTTTTATGCAGTAGAAGATGATTTCTACAGAGTTGCCAAATATAGGGACTGTTTCAATAATCCCCAATAGTTTTAAGGAGTGATATTAGATATACATAATAAAGGATTAAATGAAATAATTAGGCAACCGATACAAATTTAAAAAATCTGGTGTGAAACACCCACACGACTTCCATTACCCACTATTACACGTATTATATATGATTTTTTTTTTTTTTTTTTTTTTTGAGATAAAATAATCAGAAGACATAAAACTGACATAACGAAGTAGAAACCTAAAATTTTTCCGGTATGAGAAACGTGATACACGAGTAAAGACATGTAAAACAAAGTTTACATGACAAGTTACAAAAGAAAAGAAAAAATGGTTGAGTTATCTTTTGAAACACCAATTTCCGAGATCTAAAATTAACCTACCTAAGCAGGATGACTGTTAATTTTTCTGTAAAAACCATGTAATACATGAGAATTAATATCTAAAATTGATTTATATAACAATTGTCAAGAAGATCATTAGAGCCGTTTTTGAGATACAGGCTTTCACCAAAACTTGACAAACTCAGTTGTTGACCGGAAAACAACAATTACATATGAAAGGTTATCTAAAAAAGAGTTATTATGCCGACTTTGAAAAAAATCCGTGCTGCCGTTTTTAATGGAACGCACTTGCGTGAACTGAAATTGAGCTATTTATACAGGACACCTACAAATTTTTCTGAACTACATCATTCGAAAGGACATCTAATAGAGTGTTTATATAGCAATTTTGAAGAAAATCGTTAGAGCCGTTTTTGAGATATGGACTTATGGTCCCACTTCCGGTTCCGGATGTCCCACTTCCTTTTTTCCAATTTTCACCAAAATTTACATACACACTCACACACAAACACACATACACACACACACACACACACACACAGACCAATTACCGAAATCCACGTTTTTGGACTCAGGGGACCTTAAAACGTGTAAATCAGGTGAAAACTCGACGTCGAATTTCCGCACCGAATACAATATTTCCATTACCTACGGTAATAGGGTAATGGAAGAAATTAGTGATAAATATTAAATAAAAAAGTCCTTAAATTTGGCAATACCGTATTTCTATATATATATATATAAATATATAATAAAATAGGGCCATTAACATGAAATATTAATTTTCACCTAATACACATACAAACATACACATTAAAAAAGAGTTTCATTACGAGATATTGGGGATGGTGCATTTTAAACTAATTTATATATTTTACAACATTATAATGTTGTTGAAAAATATTTATAGCTTCTGAGTAAATACATTTAAAAAATTGTTTAAAAGGAATGGAACACTGCCGCAGAATTCATACTACTATCAATGCAATAAAATTATCTGCTTCTTAAATCAACAATTATCAATATTACAGGTAATTTATCAATATTATGGGTAGAGAAATTTCTTAAACAAATTCCAGTATGAGTTCTGCACCTGCATTCCATCCCTATAATCTGAAAACATTCATGAAAATGAAAATTTTACAATCTATTGTCATAAGCACATTTTAAAAAATGAGAAAACAGAAACACTTTTTTTGTTAGAAAGAATTCAAAATATTCTTGAAACTCTTCTTAAATAATGAAGGATAAAATACAGCAAAAAGTGTTATTATTTTTCTTGAATTATTGCATGCAATACAAAAAATAATAATAAAATTAACAATCTAAAAATTTACTACTATTCTGAAAAAATCCCAAATCTATATTTTACTTATTACTTTTTTCTTTTCTTTTTGTTAAACTAATTCAGTTTAAATCATCAACATTACCTTCAAACCAAAATATTAAAAATTATTCAGGCACCATTAATATTTAATATTGATAAATAAAAAATACCCATACTGTGAACGTGAAACCATTATTTGATTAGTTTGGTAAGTATTTATTCTTCCTAAGAAGAGCAAAATATATATAACTTACACCATCTGTTACGGAAAATAATTACAGTCTGATATTTTCTTTCCATTAAGTTTTCGAAACACGTTTTTGAATAACAGATATGCTGGATTCTCTCAGAAAAAAAAAGAGGTTCTGGAGGTACTTATCTTTTGTTCTGCTATCCAAATTACTTTTTAATTTTCTTTGCCAATTATATATTACGTTTTTTTGTTTCCAGTTGCAAAGGGTGAATATATTTTATGTGACTGATAAATATTTCATTGTAAAATAAATAAATAAATAAATAAAATAAAATAAAATTATTTGTGAAAGTGAATGACTCATAAAAAATATTGTGTAATAATCTTTATTAGTAATTGTGTAATAAATGTGTAATAATTTAAATAACTGTAATTATGTTTCTTTAAAAAAAAAATATATATATATATATATATATATATATATACAGACACGACATTATTTTATTATTTAAAACATGAAAATCTGACATTGACAGATTTTAATTTAGTGCCAGAGGCCTACTGCTAAACTTGTTAATATCGACAAATTCTTCTTTAGTTAATTCGTGACGATATAAATTCCATGATAAAGTTTTCATTAAATCAAACCAATGTGTTTCAGCTGCAGATACTGTAACAAATAACGTTGGAAGTCCAAACTGTCTTATAGCCGCAAAACAACGTTTTTTCTCTTTTTCCCAATGAGGGGGAGTTGTGCCTTGGGGGGAATCATGTCAAAGGTGTGCCTTGGGGGGGGGGGACTCATGTCAAAGTTGTACCTCGGGGGGGACTCATGTCAAAGTTGGGCCTTGGGGGGACTCATGTCAAAGTTGTACCTTGGGGGGGACTCATGTCAAAGTTGGGCCTGGGAGGGACTCATGTCAAAGTTGTGCCTTGGGGGGACTTCATTCAATAAATCCCCATTCAATAAACCGACTGAAATAGGCCCTTAGCACTATTAAGAGTGACGTATAAAAATTCGACAACGCTGGGCCTTGGGGGCAGTCATGTCAAAGTTGTACCTTGGGGGGGACTCATGTCAAAGTTGGGCCTGGGGGGGGGGACTCATGTCAAAGTTGTGCTTTGGGGGGACTTCATTCAATAAATCCCCATTCAATAAACCGACTGAAATAGGCCCTTAGCACTATTAAGAGTGACGTATAAAAATTCGACAACGCTGGGCCTTGGGGGAACTCATGTCAAAGTTGTACCTTGGGGGGGGGGACTCATGTCAAAGTTGGGACTGGGGGGGGGACTCATGTCAAAGTTGTGTCTTGGGAGACTTCATTCAATAAATCCCCATTCAATAAACCGACTGAAATAGGCCCTTAGCACTATTAAGAGTGACGTATAAAAATTCGACAACGCTGGGCCTTGGGGGGACTCATGTCAAAGTTGTACCTTGGGGGGGGACTCATGTCAAAGTTGGGCCTGGGGGGGGACTCATGTCAAAGTTGGGCCTTGGGGGACTTCATTCAATAAATCCCCATTCAATAAACCGACTGAAATAGGCCCTTAGCACTATTAAGAGTGACGTATAAAAATTCGACAACGCTGTACCGACTGAAATAGGCCTCTAGCACTAAAAAAAGATTTAAATTAGTTTTACATTGTTAAATTGACTATTTTATAGATTTGGAATTCTTAATGTATACCAGCCTGTAAAAAATTAAATATGTAAGAAGTAAGATTTTGATCATCTTTAAACGATATTATTTCATTTTTAAATTCATGCTTATTTTTGAGCTATTTTGTGCTATAATCAATTTTAATTAAATTGTCCAATTAATTTCAGCAACATTAGAAAAGTAGGCCAGAAATTTAATCTAGCACTAACGGCTCAAAACGCCCTGCAGATTTGATTTGGTTTGATTTTTTGCCAAAGCACGGACTTTTCCACCAAAAATTACTTTTCTTTGGTGATTTTTATTATTCCTATAATGTCTGTATATTTATAAATTTTTAACCGATTTGCTTATTTTTTACAATAGTTACAAGCCAATAACTATAACCACAGATATCGAAAAGACTTCACAAGAATATAATTGAAAACAAAATTGTCGGCAAAAATAATGCTAGCAAAATTTCGTTTGTTAATTTTGGCTGATATACACGTTTTTTGATGTGCTGAAACCGGAAATGAAGCTAGTTTTTCTTTATCGCTTACACATTTTTGTCAATACAGGAACAGGGTATATATACCGACACAATTTCTTCATAACTAATTATAGAAACATACTATGAAAGCTACCATACAATAATCTTGATACAGGAATCACAAAATAAATTGTGCAGACACCCTAAATTCATAAAAATCTATGCTTGATAATAGAAAACTTGTTCATTTTTGGTTTCAGCACATTATAAAACAAAAAGATCAGTCAAAG